>LOEQ01004752.1:35173-45493 GCA_001685075.1 Bramus lutescens | reverse complement strand
GATCTCTGTGAGTTTGAGGCCAGCCTGGTCTACAAGAGGTAGTTCCAGGACAGCCACCAAAGCTACAGAGAAACACTGTCTCGAAAAAACAAAAACAAAAAAAAACAAACAAAAAACCCCAAAAAACAAAATAGCAAGATAGATCGATCGATCGATAGATAGATGATAGATAGGTAGACAGATAGATAGATAGATAGATAGATAGATAGATAGATAGATAGATAGATGGATGAATAGGTAGACAGACAGATAGACATTAGGTATATCTATAATAAGTACAGTGAGAGGAAGCAATATAAGGAAAGGCTTATGTTAACTTACAATTCTAGAGAGTTCATTGAAGTAGCGAAATCATGGCAGCAGGCAGGTGAAATAAAAGCTGTAGGAGTCTGAACATAACTGACCATGTTTTAACCCTTGCACAGAAAGCAGTGAGACAGAACAGGAAGTCAGATGAAGGTAGAAAACTTTAAATCTCCCCCCCATCCCTAGGGAATTGCTTCCTCCACAAGGCTCTGCCTTCTAAAGGTCCCACTGATTTTTCAAACAGCACCACCAATTGGGAAGCAAGTGTTCTAATAACTAAGCCTGTAGAGGACATTTCTTATTAAACCCCCACAAAAAGACAGGCCCACAATCAAGATTGTATACACAGCTTGGTTGAATTCTAAGTGAATTTTGCTAATCATTATTTTAATAAACCCCTTTCATATCTGGGTTTTTTTCTCTCTCTCTTGCCTACTTACCCAAATGATTTTCCATATCATTCCTACTGTATTAATAATGTAGCAATATTTTGCTTATTTCTAACTGCATTTTTTGGTGTTTGATTATGATGTACTTTTCCTAAGGGAAAGAAAGAAGACCAGCATTACACTAATTTAAAGTTATGGAGAAATATTTTTCTAACCTATTAAATTTGACAAAAGATATTTTTTCCAAATGTTAACAGTTACTTCTCTTCTGGGATTATTATACTATTTCTTGTTCATCTGTAAAATTTCTCTTAAGAACTTCTAATTTCATTCTACATAAGTAATATCTGGGATCAAAGGTAAACTCTGGTTTGGATCCCACAAGGGAGGCAGGAGAGCTTCAGGCAAGCTGAATTTTACTTTAGGGCCAGTCATAGGCAAAGGGGAGATATCAGAAGGTATGACAAGGTTTCTGGTACCTTCCTGGGCTAGTTTGTTGCCTTTTGAGTTGCTTCTCTATTCATACCTTTGTACTTGGAAGTTAGGCTTAGACTGCTTTGCCTATCTGTTTTATGTTTTATGTTTGTTACTCTTTTGCAATTCTGGTTGTACTTTTAGGCACACCCTGACAGTCTAGTTTTGGTGTTTTTCCCTCTGATGCAGGCTTTCAGGCCTTATGCTGGGTCGTGTATTGGTCATTCTCTGATATAGTAAGTAACCTGATGCCCTAGGGCACGCCAGAGACACAGTATCTGAATGTGAATACCCAGGTGCCCCTGGAGTTGATTTGGTAGCTGGGGAGAGTAATCATAGTCCCATCTACATTAATACTCCAATCCTCATGGCTACAATCCAACTGAATTTCTTCATGTACAACTAGCCTCTGGTGCCATCTGCCATAAGGCTGCTGCTTAGTCTGCACCTCATGTGTGAGCTACCCAGTCCTAGTGCCTGAAGACAAAGCAAGTGTGTAAGAGGAGGGGAATCACGGATATACACGATGACAGAGCACAATATTGAGGAATTTACTGACCACAGAATGGTTCTAGGTAATGAGAGCCCAGGTGGATAGTCAGCAGTACTTTGAGGCTGTAGTAGGGTCCCATCTAGGCAGATGGGGGCTTCATTCATAATAAAATAGGCTTGATTTACTTTGAGCGAAAGAGGCACATGCATAGTCCTAGCCCAAGGCCTAGTGGTAAAGATCCACTGATCACTCTACTGTTTTGTATCTTTGTAGTATGCTTGGAAACCATGTGGGCAAAACTGCTTTGAGTTACTCTGGGACCAGCCAAGGCAGCTAGTTACAATTCACAGTGACTGTAGCCAAGACTGAATCCACACCAGGCTTGTGAATTGTGCACAGGGTGCGGTGCCACCTGCTCAGAGTCCTCCAGTGCCATCAGTTTCACAAGGGAACCACTCTCTTGCTATTGCTATTGCTGCTAACACACCCACACACACACAGAGAGAGAGAGAGAGAGAGAGAGAGAGAGAGAGACGCAAGCACACGTACACACACACGTTGTATGTAATTTGTAATTTTAGGTAAATAGAAATAGGGTGATTCTTTATGGATGTTTCAAGTATTCTTAGTGTCATTTTCCCCTCCCCCTTCTTCCTTCTGCATTGACCACCTGACCCCTCCCCAATTAAAGAATCTCCCATTTTTTCCCATTTCCCACTTCATTCAGCATTACTTTTACTGAAAGGAAACTTATTCCTGCTTGATTCTCATTGACATAATGCAGAACTGCCTTTCAGCTTCAAAGTATTTGTGTTTCAAAATGTTGTTGTATTAGTTTTATGACTCTAGCATTTACATAACCATCAAAATCTCCCAGGAAAAGACACACAGTTTCAAGACTGACATATCTAGATGAGCATTAATATCAGTTATCTGGTGGGTTTTTCTGATAATTTGGTTAGCCTGAATTATAGACTAGATTTTCATGCCTAGCTATGCATATAGCTAGGCTGAACAACTCATTGCAAGGAAGCAATGGCCATCTTGTGACATACACACCTTCTGTTCTTTTTAGTACATTAACACTAATCTATGTGACTTACTTTGTGAATAGCCGTATTACTGCATGAACCAAAGAAATATTATCATTGGTGGGCCTGCCTTGCTTAACTCAAAGGACTTTAGAGGGTGCTTATGCACTGAGATCAGAGACTCCAAACAGCAGCTGTGCTTACAATTGCTCGCTCCTTCTCCCTCTTTCCTGATGGATGCTGATTAGTAACAGTTCCACTTGTAGCTTATGGTCTTCTTTTTCTGCCTGCCTGCCCTACAGACTTTGGATTTGATCCTCCAGCATCCTAAAGGGCTCACTCCTGGTGCAAAACCATGTGTTTTGCATTGTTTCTGGTTCTCTGGCTCAACTGTAACCAACAGAGGCACACCCAAACCACCTTTTTCTCCTGCATCTTTGGCCCCAAAGCTATATGGTTCACAATGCCAAAATGCTTTCCTCATGATGAAAATGTCCTCAGAGGCCACCATCGTGGCTCCTCCACACTCATCCCTGGGTTTTGTCTCCATTTGGGACATCTACATGTGAGTGGAAGATATTTTTTAAATGGATTTTTAAGACACTTTAGTCAGATTGCAGCAGCAGGCTGAAAAGTGTGGCCTTCCACCTTGATCAGGAGCATTGAAGATTTTCACAGAGATTTGAAGATTTGGCTGTTTCAGGGACAACTTCTGTTTTCTTTTTCTTTCTTTTTGTAAATAGTTGAATGCTGAAGTGATTTGAGTAAATTATGTTTCAACATATTTGATATCAAAACTGATCATAAATGTCAATGCAGAATCCATGAGTAACTGTTGTACAAGGAATCATGAAATATGGCTGAGTGACCAGAAGGCTACCTATGGTTTCAGGTGGCAAAAATCTACTTTGCAAAAACAGGCATTAAAATGGAAACTTTAATTATTTTACCAAGTTTTTAACGTCTTCCAGTCATACTGGTTTTTGAGTCATTGCTAGCCACCCAAGGTGTGCCGAAGCTAACACTTCCAATAGGCACTCAATTTACTCAGTTGCTTCTTTGTAAATTTCACTTCATCAGGAAAAAGAAAATTATGCCCTCTCCAGTGAAATCCTAATTCCCTTCCTTAGTGAAGTGAGAAGTTAAGCACCCTAGGGAGCAGTGGCTGTAATATGTCTAGAGAGAGATTCACCTGGCCTCTGATGTCCATTTTATTCTCAAAGCTAAATGTCTTATATACATAGCCTACCATTTACATGGCAAGTGACTATGCAAGATCAATTATTTATTGTGCTCTAACTACCAAATACCCAGTGTACTATCAAATGCAAAGCCATTTCTTATTTGACCTGTCTGTAAATTTGCATTATAGAATTCATTACCTTTCTTAATGTATAAGTCACCCTGGAGTTAGGTGCTGCTATTTCTTAGACATGCTGCAAGTTACCACCGCTCTGAATTAACTGCCGCTTGCCTTGTATGACAAAGAAGCCCGCTTCTGGAATGGAAGAATTACAGGGCCCCCAGCCAAGGGGCCCATGACAAGCCTCTCCTTTGATGCAGAGAGTAAGGTGAGGGAGAAAGACAAGTCCAAATTTAATTAAAATGTTATGAAAGCTAGAAACCTGCACAGGAGACAAAGTAAAGGGAGCAGGGTTTGTGCCTCCTGAAGTGTGCATGCTGCCAAGGATCACCGAGGTAATAAAATTCAAGCTGCTTTCCTTAGGCAGGGTGACCCTAGCCTCTGCAGAGAGCCCTGTGTTTACATTTCAGGAGAAGGGGAAGAAGACTTCTTGAATAAGAAATCGCCTCATTTCCAATTTATTCTTTAGTCTCCAGAATGTAATTTAATTCATCTTTGCAGTTTTCATGTGGCTTTTCAAACTATTCAGCTCTAGATTATCTTGCAACCTCTAATAATATGGTTCCTCAGGGAGGTGGGAGCCTCTGAGTGTAATAGCTCTGACAGGGCCTATAGCAGACTAATTACCCACCTTGTTGGGGGAACCTGAGCTACAGGGACTAGAAGTCTCTGGTATTGAAATGAGTGACAGGAAGCCTTTAGAGGCCTGAGAGTTCAGATACCCACCAACCATTAGATTCCCAGCTGCCTGGGACTCTGCAAATTGGATGGTCTCAGGATTTACTTTGCTCCTGAGATTTTTTTTTCGTTATTTTCCAATTCCATCTGAACTGCAAATACTGCAAGAAAATCCTTTCTGATTATTGGCATTTTGGTCCTTCGATTTCCCATCTCAACTGGAAGCAGCAAAGCAGAGTGAGAAAATGAAGAGAAGAATAGGGAAGGAAAAGGAGCTGCAGTGAGCTCCCAGAGATTTGCTGGCGATTCCACGCGAGTTTGAGGTACCCACTCTTTACCTAAGTCAACCTAGGCCAGCATGTTTCTCTAGCGTAACTCCAAAAGTTGCTCCTTTGTGAGGAAAAGCATTTGCTATGTGAGACTGATGGCGCCTTATATGATGACATAGCTACATTAGGCTTTTCTTGTTGGGTAGCTACTCATTGCCTGAGCTAGGAGGAGTTTCCTTCAGTAAATGAAAAAAATCTGGAGTGACTATTCCTATTCTAACCTAATTCGTTCCTTTGGAGAGTGTGATCTGGGGATAGGTTGTATTAGTACCACCCAGGACCCGTTTAGAAAGGTCCACATCTGATGTATGAATCCGGATTCTGAAGGGCAACAAGATCCTGTTTATTTGTAACTTCCTTAAGGAACAAGTCTCTAGCATCATGTCTAATGACCATTACTAATTTCACACTTTAAAATCTATGAATCATTTCTTCAAATGACATCTATAAGAGTTAAAAAAAAATGGAGGGGCGCTGGGGCTGAGACGGATGCTGAAGGCTCTTCAGTGTTACCCCAGAGCACTGCGGGATACTGTGTGTAGCACTAAGCAACCCCACTGTCTCCCTGAGACTATCTGAGGTTAAGTAGCTTACTTTGGGTCACAGAGCCTGTTAGTGCTAATGCTGGTTCTATAAGCCAGGTGGTTGGAGTCCTAGTTCACTTCTCCGTTTATACTCTTCGTTCTGACGTGGAGGATTTACAATAAAGCCTTTGAACAAAAAAAGCAAAGCTGTGTCTAAGGCCGAAGTTATTATCTAGGCTTCTTCCTTTCCCGGGCAGTAAAAGGCATTTGAGCAGCCATCCTTGTTTCAGGGTGACTCGGGACATTGTGTGTTTACGGCTATGGTAATTGCACCCTGTGCATGTTATTGCATTTTTAGAACAAAACTAGGGTGGCATGCACACTTCCAGTTCTGATTATAAATACTTACTTGGAACACGGCTCAGCTTCAGTGCTGTAACACCACTGTAGGCCTCCAGAGTGAGTGCACCTGAGCACTTTACCCTATGAGCCCGCAAGAGGAAAGGCCTTGGGTGGTGTTACAGAATGAATTCCATGTACCTGAAAAATGCACGTACTGAAGCCCTAACCCTAACATGAAGATATTTCAGCTGTCTGCTTTAGGAGGGAGTTTAGTTTAAATGGGTTCTAAGTGGAAAGTCCTGGTAAGGTGCCTGATGGACTCAGAAAGTAATACCAGGGAGTTCCTTCCCTGCCTCTCTCCTGTGGCCTCTCTTCTCTTCCCTCCTTCCACTTCTCCTTCTTTCTGCTTTCTCTCTCCTCTCCTCCTTTCTTTCTCCTTCTCTCCTAGTGCACACATAACGAGGTTACCTGCACAGGTAACTAATGAGATGGTAACTATCTGGAAGCCACAAGAACAAGTCTTGAAATGAAACCCACTTGGCTCGGACCTTAATCTTCAACTTCCCAGCTTCTAAAATTGTGGGGACTGTGTTTCCTGTACCCAGGCCATATAATCTATGCATTCTGTTATGAGACACAAGCAGACTTTTACAGATCGCATGTCTTCCATTCTCATCTATAAATGAAATCAGGACATTCTGGTGAATTTGGAATAATCAGAATAATCATTTATTTCCTAAGTGATAACTAGATACCAGATACCTCCAAGCATTGTGTAATGAAGTTTCAAGCTATTGTCGCTTCATCATCATGGCAACCCTTTAAGGAAAGCTTCCTGAGGACAGAGAGCATTTTCCTGCCTTTCCTGGAAGATTTCAGCACAGTGTTGGGCATTAGATAGGTCCAGGGGTGCTGCCACTGTACTTAAAGTTACAAGATTTGCCCAGGGTAGTGCATTGGCTAAAGTTCAAGCGTAGAAATCTTTCCCAAGGCTCATTCTGGTAGGTCAAAAGTAATGACCCTGAATTATTTTTTCACTCGTAAACACCTCCATGAAAAGTGACTCACACACAAAGGTACTATGTATCTTGACAATTTAGTTAGGTGCTTTGATCATTACCATGTGGTAGAAGTGACAGGTGGATAATTTGAACCTAAGCTTGAGGCTGTGATACATAGAAGCCCTAGAGAGGCTCTGTGAAGGAACTATGCTGTGGGCAGAGTATTACCACTTAAGGTTATCTTGCACTATCCAGTCCCAGTGAGCTGAGCATTGTCACTTGAGTGCTTCCAGGAGATCCAAGAAGAGAGCAACAGTGCACACAGTCATGGATAATCTGTGATTAGTGTGTGAGCCATTGCTTCTACTGTTTTATCATTCAAAACTGATGTTCCCAGGCTCCCTCTAACCACCTATCTGATGCTGGGGATGTTGGTGGAGATGGAAAAGGTACTGCTTAACATCATAATGGGTCGTCACCTACAAAACGATACTCTAAGAACTTTGCATGCAAAAGATCATTTAATTAGTTCAAGAGACCTATGAAGTTACATTACTTCACCAGTGAGAAAATCAGATGGAGGACTGGACTCAAAGCCTGTAATGCTGAAATAGAAACACTTTAGCAGTATCAGGCGATGTCCTAAGCCACTGAATTATGTCATATAAATACAAGGAGTGGGATGAAGTGAGCTCTAGGGACAGAGTGAAGGAACTTTCAGACACACCAAGTGGATGGATGCAAGGGTTATAGGAGGGAGAATGGTGACACCCTCATCCTGTGTCCAAGTTTGAATTGCTAATCCTGGAGACTGTCATTAAGTTATATCCCATGACAGGACAGTTAAGGCTACAGTAGGACTACAGATGCTGCAAAAGTTTCCGACGTACTCGGAAGAATGAATCACTATGGATGTGCTGTCTTATAGTCCTGGAGGTCAGAACTCTGGAAGTCCTTTTCGCTGAAATGTTGACAGTCCTGTGCTTCCTCACCACACACCAGGGGTAATCTGCTCCCCTTTTTTCTTCAGAGTCTATTGGCGGCCAACATTCATCGCTGTGTGGCCATATCACTTCTATCTGTACCTCTAGTCACATCAGCTGACCCTCTCCTTTTCTCTGCGTATATGCAGACTGAACACAAACATCCATGTTCATGGTAAAGTCACCCAGCGATAGAAATGGGAGCTCTTACAATATATTCTGCAAATTTCTGATGGCCTTTGAGTTAAAAACAAGCAAATAAATGTATTTTTGAAAAAATTAATGTTGTTGCCCATAGTTTGGATAAAACAATGCTAAATGAAAGGTAGAAACAAAAAGGTTAAGTACAGAGGGAGAAATTTCATATCTAAATTTTATTAATTCAAATTAATTTTAGATCCTCCAAGATTCTGCAGTTATTCTTCAGAGATACATTCAGGCATCTAGATGTTTCTTGATTCTAATCTCTAGTTTCTTATCAATGCACAGCTGATATCCATAAATGGCAATGCACCGTCAGAATAAACTCTCGGGAATTAATTTAATGTTCATTGAAGTGCCACTTCCTTGCTATTTTAGCTATGAATCAGCCTCCTTTGTTCTTCAGCATGCCCGAGTTTTGTCCAATCATTCTTAATTATGAGCGTGTGCTTGGGTCCTTGTTTCTTTGATATAAGCTTTTCAGACCCAAGCTCTGGGTCTCATTTTCCTGAGCTCTGGCTTCAGTTCTAGGAACCCCTGAGGCCTGATGTTGGTTGGACACTGACTCCAATTATTTTCTGTGCAAATTGCCTGACCCTTCAGCTTTGATTCTCCCTCTCGC
This sequence comes from Bramus lutescens, assembly GCA_001685075.1. NCBI lineage: Eukaryota > Metazoa > Chordata > Mammalia > Rodentia > Cricetidae > Bramus > Bramus lutescens. The sequence goes on along the minus strand of LOEQ01004752.1, from coordinate 36,757 downwards.
AAACTGGGGATATAATCACTTCTTCTCTTAGCTCGCAAGGCTCCTAAGGGTAACATTAAAGAGCTTTGAATATGAAAACACTGTGCACCTGTTTAGGAGTGTCAGCACTCCCCATTTTCCTTCCAGTTTCTAGATGATATCGGGTCCAGCATTCCCTGGGGAAGCTGGTTAAGACGCAGTAATCCCAGCCAGGTCTGTGGTCTCCTTTGCTGCTTTGGAGGGGCCCTGCGGCAGACTGCAAGCAAGCATCAACCTTTTTCCCCTTCCTGAAAACTTTTTTTTTTTTTTCGTGGCTGTTTGCCAGTGAGATCTTAGCAAAATTACTGAGCCTTTGTTAAACTTTTCCGTCCACTTAATCTACTTGAGAGGAGTTTGGCTGCATACATTTGTACACCTCACCGGGGCAAAGGCGCACCGTGGACACGCACTCCTGCTCCTCGGGTTTGCTCAGAGAGAAGAAAAGCAAGAGGGTATTCAGGGCAGCAGCCTGAGTTTGCAGAGACAACAGATCTTTCAGGATCAAGAGTTGCTCAGTCGCAGTGGTGGGGCACCTTCACACTGAGACCCCCTCCCTTCTTCCTGCAGCCAATAGCTCTTCTCCTAAGGCAAATAGCACTATCCAAGCCTGTCAACGACCCAAGGCACGGACTTTATGAGGTAGAGTGGGAAAGAGTGAGTCCTCCCATGATTTCCAGGATTCCTCAGTCAGTTAGTTTGGATTTCCCATAAGTAACTGCCATAGATTTGTTTTGATTTCCTCTTCTACACTGTTCTCCAAACTTCTGTCATTTTTAGAAGAGAAACATTTAGGGTTGCTTTAAGTTTTGAGAAGGGGCCACGCCATGGTCTCACTGGGTGCTTGGAATGAGAAAAACTTTCCTTCACGGAAGAGAGACTGAGGCTTAGAGCTATGTGACAATGTTTTCCAACATACATATGCAATTAGAGGCAGACCTGGGGACAGACTCTGCGGCTTTTTGAGTCCATTTGGGGCTTGTATCCATTCCACATCCAGTTATATTTATTTTCCTTCAGTCCTCCATGAATCGAAGCTGCAGATTTTCCTTGTGGGACATAAAGCCTAAGGCTTTCCTCCTTCTGCTGCCTCTTGCAAAGGTTACTTCTACAGCTCCCATTGGCTAGGGGTTATCCTGTGTCTCCTGGGAGAGCCAGGAGAGCCGAGCTTGAGGTTTCTGAGCACGTTATTAAGTCTAAATGTCTCAGCCCTCACTGTAACTCATACTTCCTCCACTGGAGCAGCCTGGAGGTAGGGCAAGATCATAATAACAGTCATAAAACCGTTTTCTGATTTTGGTCTTAACTATATTGGGAATCTCAGGCCCCTCTAATTTTTCTCAAGTTATTCAAGGGTTCATGGACATTGTTTCTCAGGAGCTCTGAGTACTAGGTTTTAAGTTTCATAGCCATAAAATTTCAGTGGTAATCACAGTCTCTGGAGAAAAATCTAAAAATCAGATTTATATGGTAGCATTCCCAGAAACTCTGAGTCAGGAGGTTTCCAATCAGACCTGTGAATATACATGTTTTTAATCCCTCACGTCGGTTTGATGATCGTGGCCATGA
>LOEQ01004752.1:22188-35160 GCA_001685075.1 Bramus lutescens | reverse complement strand
CCCCAAGTTCTACAGATCATTCTTTCAGAATAGGTTTGGATTACACCATAGTCTAAGTACTGTTCTGAGCCATGGGGAGAAGACTATTGGAAACAGCACTCCCTCCTCCCTGGCTTTTGATGGCGTAGGTGGAAACCTACAGCCCATGATTAAGGAACCACATGATGTATTAGTTACTTTTCTTGTTGGAAGGGGGGTTGTGGAGAGATGACTCAGCACCTAAAAATGTTCACTGCACTGTCAGACAACAGCTTTGGTTCTCAGAAGCCATACTAGGCAGCTTACAGTCACCTGTAGCATCAGCAGTTTGTAGTCAGGTCCTCTCTCACCTTTGTGGAACACATATGTATGATTATGATTGCACATACGTACACATGTGCACTCGCACACACACGTATTAAAACAACCTCTTATGAAGCAAATGAAGGAGCAAAGGTTTATTTTTATTTAAAATTGTTTTTTTTGTTTTAGTTTAAAATGTTTGAGAATTTCATACAGCAATTTACACCATTTCTACTCCCTCTCCTTTCCTCTAGTTCCTCCCATATCTTTTCAAGTTCATGACTTCACCTTCTTTAATTAGTGTTACACGAATGTACTGTACATGTATACTGTATAGTATGTCATCATACATGGCTGTTATTTCCAAAGTCTGGTTTAGAAGCTGTATTGTTGAGATTTTGAGGGTGTCTCCTCCTTGTCATTTCTAGAAGACTCTAGCTACCTACGTGTCTTCCACATGTAACCATCTTTCACCCCTCCTGGGCAATTTCCCTTGAGCAGTACATGCTATGTACCTTATAGATGTGACTGCTGGGGCTGCGTACCCCAGAGTAGCTTATTCTTTGCCTTTGGAGTAGTTCTGCATCTCTGTACTAGCCTCTGTGTGCCACGAAGAGCACTTTCTTTGATGAGGAGTGAGTAAGGACAGCTATTTAGAATTCAGTTAGAAGCCATATTGGCTTAGGAAAAAGGCAGTGGTCCTTTTAAAGTCCGTGACCTCTCTAGCCTTGGGCAGTTGGCTAGGTTTACAGTTTTACAGTGCCAGCATGTATTCCCTCATACCAAACAGGCCTCAGCAGTCAGTAACACTCCTCCCTGGCTTCAGGCCCTGCTTCCAGGTTCCTGCCTTGAGTTCTTGCCCCATGTCCTTTAGTGATGGATCACGATGTAGAACTATAAGCTGCAGTAAACCCTGTCCTCCCCAAGTTGCTTTAGATCATGGTGTTTTAGAAAGCAACAGAAACCTTAACACACACACACACACACACACACATATATATATATATTTAACACATACGTATATATCTAGATAATGTATGTGTTATAAGTAGGTATATAAATTAATATGTTTCTCCATGGCTTTTTCAAGCATCCTTAATGTTATTTATGTCTCCCTCAGCCCTCTGCCTATGCATTAGCCCGTCTACTCAGTGAGAGCCTCCTCCCACACCTGACCTCTCTGCTCTACTAACCCAGTCTCGTAAGCACCTCTACCGTGCTATCACGATTCCTTATTATTTTCCTGGCTTCTTCAGCTATTACAAGTTACATACCCAAATCTACAGATTTAGAGATAGCATCTGTAGAACAAGAGAGGATGTGAATTTTCCATGGGAAAGGATACAATTCATCATGGCAGGAAGCTGAGGCAACTGCTCATGTGACACCTACCATCTGTGAGAAAACAGAGACATACAACACTGCTCAGCTCTCGGCCTTGTTTGCTTCCCTTCCAGGATCTTACCACATGGACGGTACGGCCTACATCCAGCTTAGGTTTACCTTATTCACTTAGCCCTTTCTAGAAACACCTCCATAGATACACCAAGACACAGATGTCTAAATTGCGGTCATGTCAACGATGAAGGTGAACCATCACACATGTATACAAAATCAACTTTCAGTGATACAATGGAGAAGAGAGGGAGGGGCTGCAGCTGTGTCTTAAACAGGACGCTCAGGGCAGGTCTTTTCTATTATCTTACCTTTGGACAGAGGTTAAGGAAGATTACGAAGTACTCAGGAGCACATGTTGTGAGTGACAAACAGAGAGTGATAATGTCAGAAAGTCTTCTTGAAATAGCTTCCAACCTGTTAGCTTTCGGATCACTGAGGCACCCAGACTCATGGAGGGAGTTATCTGAGACGGGGACATGGGCTGTGTTCAAGGGAGCCAGCACCCTAGGTGTGAGCAATGTGTGTGCACAAGCATGAACTTGCTTCTGCAAGTACATGGGAACCATGAGAGGAATTTCATTTGCGTGGAAACAGAATCTGATACACATGCAAGCATAACACTAGAGCAGTCCGCTTGAAAATCAGATTAAGAAAGCAAAGATAGAAGTTGAAAGAGCAGCAGTAGGTTGACATAGTTTAGGGAAGACTTGACAGCGCTTTTTAGCAAGTGCTGTCGGTGGCCAGGATGTGTGTGTGTATAAAATAATATAATATATGATGTTTGTTGATAAATTAGATCTGAAGGGGCACTAAGAGAGTCATTGAAAATGACTGAAAGATTTGGGCATTAGTCTGGACAACTCAAAGAATAGAGACACCACTTTAAAAGAAAGAAGTCTGAGACTAAGAGACTAGAGATAAATTCAAAATTTTAAGAAAATTCTGATTTTGAACAAAATTATAAACAGCTGGTAGCTACAACATTGTTGGCATCAAACATTTCTTTGAATATGCAAATCAGGGGTCCCAGGGAAATAGACAAGATATACAACTTTGAAAATGACCGAGGCATGACACAGTGAACAAGCTAAGCCAGATGTTATCACCTGTCAAATAAGTGTTGATCAATGAGAGGAGGCCTAGCAACTCGCCTCCTCTTACACTGTAAGCTAGAGGTTGGTTAGAGAAAACCCTGAGTAAAAGTCTGGAGAAGGGCAGCTTGGAAGATGGAGCCTCTCTTCCACTATAGTCATCTCCTAGACAGTATCCCCTCACTGTCAGGTCCCCTCACTGAAACACACTGCTCAAATCTCAAAGGCTCCTGTGCTCTTAGCCACTTCCAAGGTGAGATTCAGTCAGACCCTGCTGATAGCCTGGGAGAATCCTATTTCAGTCTTCCATAACTTTCTGCTTGAGTGATTACAACAAGTTTTATTGGTCCTCTCTATGCCCAGTTTATCCTGTAAAATCCATGCTAAAAGATTCTTTAAGGGGAGTTTTATTATAATCTGGAATATCTTTAAGCCGCTTTGAGATTTTTTAAGGCTGCCTGAAAATGCAACATCATATCTTAGTGTAGACTTAGATTTCTTTTATCAGAATCACCATCCAAGGTGTACATTCCTGTGTCTATAATTTTCATCTAAAATGGGGTTCTAAAGGGACTCATATGCACCCCAAACGCTTAAGAACACTTCCCTAACTGATAAAGCCTGCAGCATTTCTAATATCCCATGAGCCCTTGTTTGAATCTGTAACATTATATTACAGCACGCTTATCCCAGCTGCTCCTATCCAGTCCTAATGAACTATAGATAGTTCACAAGACATGTTCAATGTTCGCTAAAAGATCATCATTTAAGTCATGTCAGGGTCTGTTCTTACTCAATGCTGTGGTTAACTTTGGATGGTTCGTCTTCATTGCTATCTTCTCTGGCTTTAGAATGACCAGAAGACCCAACTCTGGGCACATTCATCAGGGTGCTTCTAGAGAAATTTGCCTCAGGAGGGAAGACCATGCAGGTGTCATCATCTCATGTTCTGGAGTTTGGGACTGAATAAATGGGAAAAATGAGTGCTTCTCTGTGTTCTGACTAGAGACACCACCCGACCAGTGCCTATCATCCGGTTCCTGTTACCACAGCTAGAGCCACCCCTGCCACCACGCCCCTCACATCATGGTAGGGTGCCCTCAAACTGTCAGTTGGAATAAGCTCTTCCTCCCTTAAGTTGCTTTTGTCAGAAACATCAATGAGAAAAATAACCAGTACAGGGGTCATTCAAAATTATTTTTGAGGTCTACATTTCCAAATGAGACATTGACATAAAACAATATATTACTAAAACTGATTTTTTGTGGCTTTTTATGGTTTGAATGTAGCGTCTTTAAGAATTAAAGCTATATCAATCTTTTGTAATGTGCCTCAATCTGACATGAATGCTGTAGCTTATACTAAATTTAAACATACGTGAACCTTGTGTGTGCGTGGCAACACATCGCCTAGATAGGCACATGCAATGTGGTCTATAAACCACCACACATGTTCATTTCTTGAATGTTTATAGGAATACTGTTATTAATACTAAAATGCCAAAGTTGCCATTTGCAGTTTTGTTCTACCATCTGCAATAGTCAAAAATCATGCAGTATAGCTTTGCTGAAGGGATGGTGTCTCAACAGCTGTTGCCATTTATGCCTTTGGATTGGAGGAAAAGCTAATAGTTAAAAAGATGTCTGTGTTTTGCAGAGATACTCCACTTGATGCATACTCTGGAGACAGGAGATTCATCCTAAGCGTGAATAGCAGGACTTGTAGAGCTGACTCAGTGGTTCAGAGAACTTTCTATCCTTCTAGGGGAACTGCATTTGGTTCCCAGCACCCATGCTCGATGTCTTACAAATCCTGTGACTCCAGCTTCAGAGAATGTGGCACAAGTGACATACTCAACCCTTCTGTAAAGTGTCTCTTTGTGGTGGATTCAAAAGTTGTACTTGTTGGAGATTCCTATTTAAAGTGCACTTTTGTCATTGCGGGAAACTCTCAGTATGCACAGGTAGGAGCACTTCCCCTCCAGAGGTCCCCTTGCATGCAATCTGCTGCATGGCATCTCAGTGTTACCAGCACCAACCACCTTCCTCATCCTCAGATCCTGGAGTGACAAGAGAATCAGCCAGGCAATGCACTGTTCTTGTGTTTGGGGAAACTCCCAAGTTGATACCAATATAGGAAGACATTTTGTAAGATATAATAAAAAATGTACTAGAGAACCCTTATGAAAAGTTACATGATACTCAGACAGACAAAATGAAAGAATAGAACTGACTAGCATAGCTGTACTACAGAGCTACACAGTTCTGTGGTGCCCAGTCTCTCCCACCAATTTCCTCCTGGCAGCTCATAGTACAAACCAAGTACTCATGATGTACCCACTGCCTTCTCAGTAGGATTCCAGAAGGCCTGTCGGGAAAGAATGGTGACTCTTTATTCCAGCACTCTACCCCACTTGGAAAAGTCCTCGAATTCTTTTGAACCTAGAAAGGGCTGTGAGAGCCCTGGTTACAGATGTTGGTCTGAACAGCAGGGTAGTGACTGTGTCGATTGGACCAGGCAGCAAGGAAGAAAGGGAGAGAGATTGAAGATGGTCTTTGGAACAGCATTAGAATAATCAGGAGAGAGCAAGAGGGAGAAAGCAAGAGAGGGAAAGATCCAGAGAGGGAGAGTTCCATTTATCCTGATGACAGTAAAGCCACTTTAAATGGTACGCAAGTCTGACATTAGAGAGTCGTTTGGCTCTTAAAGTCCCAGAGACTCATGAAATCCCACACGAACTCCCTTTCACAGAAATTGCTAATCTTACTTTGGGCAACATAGCTTCCAACCTGTTACAGTAAGGAATGTTCTTTCTACTTCCTAAAATTGCTAAACTCACAACCATGTGGATCCTTGTACCAATTACTCCAGATACCTTGGTTGCATCTCTGTTTCATGCTTCTTCTCCTCATCCACTTTCAGAACTCTTAACAGTTCCAGAAATTCCCTCATCAGGCAATTTAACATTTTTATGCCACAACTATTTATGTCCTTTAAAAAGGAAACACATTCAATTTGCTAAAGAATATTATTTCTTTACTTGCTGGCTGCTATGATTTTCTGTCTGATTTTACAGACTTGTTTGGGTGTTCTGTAGGAAAATAAAAATCTTTGTCAGAGGTAAAGTGCTCAGGAGATAGTCACTGAATGGAAGACTAGTGAGAACAATCACTGTCAGTACTGCCTTGGTCTAGCCTGTGCCAAATCCTGGATGGACTCTGTAGTGATCCTGTAAATGATCAATACTTACTGATATCCATTGGACAGAAGACGAAACTACAATCCAAGGAAGCCAAACAGCTGTAGAACAATGCCTTAATGGGCTTTGAATATTCTGTATAGTGACCAAGAGAGGGCAGAAATTCATGATTAAATAAAAGGGTTCTTAAGCAAGAACACGGCTACTGAGGTGAGTATTAACGAAAATAACTGGGCATGTGTGCTAATAAGAAAGAACAAGAAGAAGACAGCAAGTGGAAATGCATGCGTCCGTTTTCTAGAGTTACCTTTACAACACCACAGACTGGTTCAGGGGAAGTCGGAATTTATTTTCTTAATGACTTCTGAGCACAGGTGACAGAAGTTGGCCTTCTTCCTGTGCCTCATAAGCTCATCCCTCCTGCTGTAGTGTCTCTACGCTCCCCTAGCATCTTCATCTTTAAGAACATATTCACATTGTGCTAGGTCCAGGCACAGGACTCGTTGCACTCTAATTATTTTTAAAGATGCTGTCTACAGATAGAGCGACATTAGGAATGACATGGAGTTAAGACTTCTGCACGTGAATGGAGGTACTGGGGTAGGGGGAACCATTTCATAGTTCACCCCTTAACAAACAGGACATGAGAAACATGTTAACCCTGAGTAAAGATAAATACATGGAATCCAGGGAAGAGAGCATAGGGATGAAGGGGATTTCCCATCTACCCTGTGCAGATTCATTAGAATAAACTGATGAAGATGGCTTAATTAGGCAAAACTAGAAATGTATCATGTGCATGGACACAGAAACACAGGGCGAAGACCGGCTCGTTATCAGGGCACTCATAGACCTGTATCCCCCTTTCTGTAGGTGGATGGAAGATCGGGCGGGGTGGGGGTGTAGTGATTTTCAGGGGAATAGTAAACTCAGCAAACCTGGAAGATGCGAAATGCCCTGAAACAGAGTCTCCTGGCACTTTACAGGAGAGCAGAACACAGGCGACTCTCTCTGGACTGAAACAAAGGGCAGCAGTGTGTGAGGAGACCTCACTGATGTGGTTGCTCTTCAATCTCTTTTCTTGGGAGCTTTGTCTTCTCTGCTGGGCTACTCTCAGTAAGAGAAGGGAAGTTCACTTGGTTCTCGTTTGGTGAATCGATTAGCTGTGTGAAGAAGCATCTCTCCAGGTTTCCAGGGACATACACAAAGGAGAGTCAAAGGCACCTTGATTTTGAGATAAGTTCAAAAGTCTTCTCAGCATCTACAATTACCAAAGATTTTTTGTTTTTGTTTCTCTCTCTCTCTCTTTCTCTCTCTCTCTCTCTCTCTCTCTCTCTCTCTCTCTCTCTCTCTCGATGGGGATCATCTTCTGAGTTCCAGCCAAATAAAGGTGGGTTACAAAAAGCATTTAAGGAACTATTGTATGAACTTGATCATATAAACAGCAAAGCAGAAAAAGAAGCCACTATCAACAAGCAAATCGGCATTCCTGAAAAGAGAAAGAAAAGGGAGCTAGTTGATTGAAAGTCACATAGAATCCACACGAAGCACAAAGAGTCAGATGGAGATGATGAGAGAAAGATGATTAAAGAGAAGAAGAGTGAAAAATAAAATACAGGAGCTACTGGACTTCGGTTGTGTTCCACCTTTGTTTTGGGTGTGAAAGTGGCCTGTCATCGCTGTGAGGTTGCACAGTAAAGCACTTGATTCCGGGACTGAAGGTTGCATTGATTTGAAATATGATAAGAAAGCAGCACTGATATTGGAAATATCTCAGAGATAGAGTTGGAAATACTTTCCCATATGACAGTGCTGATCTGTGTCATAAGAGAAAGCATATCAGCGGCATTTTATAAAGCTTCAGGGGGCTTTAAAAAGCAAAGAAATTGAGATTGAGTTAGCTGGAATCCGAAGGCAGGTTTAACAAGAGATACTGTTCTGCTATGACTCTCACCAAGGGAGTTCAATTTCAACAGTGCTAATCTTTCCATAGTGCTGTAAGTTTAAATTCTGTACCCCTAAGGAAAAATTTCCAAAGTAATTCTCATTGAACTTGGCTCCCAGAGATCTCGGCTCTGGGCACTATCCAAGAGCCACACCTGTCTCGCCAGCAACTAAAGGCCTCTCTCCCCTCCATGAAGCTGCCTCCACTCTGCACTGGGATGCAAAACCCTCTTTTCCAGATGGACAATGCTTCCACTGTTTTTGGTATTGTCTATCAAATTTTAAGGGTCAGGCTTTATATTTCAAACTTCAAGGTTATTTTGTCTATTATATTACATTCTTTTATTTGTGATATTGCTAATTGGTATGACACTTTAAGATAGTCTGTTTTTCTTTATTTTAGTTATAATGAAACACATCAACATGACCTTTATTATTTGGTCTCCCTTAGTTTTAGCTGGGCAGGAATGTGGGCTGCTGTGCATTCCATGCACTGTTTCTCTAGCTGCAGGTCTGGCATCAGCTAGAATGCTATGCTGTGGACAGAGAGGTCTCCTGGAGCCACTAGCTATCTGGGGACTGAAATGTCAGGACTGAGTCTAAAGGAGCCACAGTAAACAAGCTGCCCAGGCAGTTCTGATACGTACTCAATTTTGACAACTACTTTAAACACCAGAACTAGAATTGGGGCAAATAAACCACTCTCCTGAGATTTGCTTACTATCTGTTACATGCAGGAATTCAACATTTTAAGGGGACAAATTTTATTATCTATACATATAATTTCTTCAGTGAGATTCAGCTTGTATTTTTACCTAGTGAACTTCTGAGAAGTTCCTTCTGATGTCTGCTTTTGTTGCTTTAGAGACTTTGCTGTAATAAGGTAGTGTTGACACTGATAATCCAAAGCTGCCCCAGTACTCCATGCCTGAATCAGAAGGCGGTTTGCACAGAAGACTGGATTATTAGATAGGAAGAATCATGCCTTAGGCTTCAAGAGAGCCTTGCCCCTTTTCCTGTGGACTATAAAGTATTTCCAAACTCTTATTTCCCAGATTTGATGATATTGGGGAATTCTCATTAAAATCAAAACCTCTCAATCTAGAACTTTCTTTCACAAAAGCACACATCTTTTTCTTTAAGCCACCTTTAATTATTGGATCACTATTATGTCATAGTGTGATGCTAAACACTGGAAATTTATCTGATTGCAACATCAGATAAAAAGAATTTTACCCTTCATATAGTCAATAGGAGACTTCAGTTAACAGGGGGCTTTTGGTTCCCTTTTGTTTCTTAGTTTCATTAATAAAAGAATTTAAGAAGGGGCTCAGCCATTTGAGGACTGTTCAGCTAGAGTTTGGGAGGAAAAACAGTGCAGGCACACTGGCTGCAGAAGGACATGGAGAAGAGAGAAAGACAAAGCCGTGACTTTTGACTTGGGTTGGAGAAAGTAGCATACACAGCAACAGAGGTTGGCAACCAGCTACATGGCCCAAGGCTGGAGTGGGAGACATTTCAAAGAGTGAGAAAACCCAAAGCCTCAAGGAACATATGCTTTTGCTCAGTATCCTTGTAAGTGAGGACACTGTGAAACCAAGGAACTGTTAAGTCGCAGACGCTGGAACAAACAACTGATGTGTCTAGTTAACACATCCAATAAGACCTGGGCTCCAGGTTTTTTCAGCTTCCCTCAGCTCCTATGGGATATAGGATATGGCTGTCATACCCCCACCCTTTATCCTGAATCTCTAGCTCAAGACCTGGGTTTTCTTTCCCCAGAGGTTCTTCCTATATAATCCAGCTGTTTTGGTTACCCTCCTCTCTTGTACCTGTGGTCTTCTGGCTGCTGAGCCTTGTCCCTCTCTCTTCCTCCTCGTTTCTTTTCCCTCTCCCCACATATCACAAGGCCAAGCTCAGTTGGGGTGATATCCACTGTGGGCTCTCCCACACGTCCCTGTCTCTGCCTTTGATTCCCTTTTATCTACAATAAACTCTCTCCTCCACCACACCTAGGAGCAGTCCTGGCCTTCCCTTCTCATACCTTTTTTTCTCCTTTCATTCATCTAGCTCCAGGGTTTGAGATTCATCACAAACAAGACCTCCCTGTAGGTTAAAAGCAAAATTTTATTAAGGATCAAACTGCCAGGGATTTCTGGAGTGGGTTGCACAGAGAGAAAAGCAAAATGGCAGAAAGAGCCTTGCCAGGTTTGTGAGAAGCAGGTAGCAGCAGGAGGAAGATGTGCAAGCCAGAAGAACCTCAGACTTCGAGCAGTAGGAAGTGGGAGTGAAGAGCAATCCAGAACAGCCTGGGACTCACATGGGGACTTTGGTGTGTTGCAAACTTGTCTGGGTTAACAAAGAACCAGATGCCCTTGCAGAAGCTCTAGCATGTCCTGATAACACCTTCACAATTTTTCTGAGGAATGCTGAGTTTATGTAGCAATCCTTCTGCGCCCCCTGTCAGGGTCCACTCTGACCTGAGTCCTGACTGTCATTTAGGTTACTGGCAGCAGCGATCACATTTCTAGGGCCTACTTTGGATCTAGTAATCCAAAGAAAAAGAATAGAAAGAAAATAAAAGTTTTTGAGTCCAAAGTCAATAAAAAGTGGAAAGATTTAATGGCATAGTTATGAGGAAGGTTCTTTATTGAGGGAAGGGATCCTGGGAAGAATAAATATATTATCACATTGAGGAGACATTATTATTTTCCACCCCACCTGTAAATGGAGACTATGCTTTCATTTCCTGGCCACACAGACCTGAATGATCATGAAGAAACTATATTACTTACAACAACACTGATGGCTCAGTGGTATTTATAGCTAGTTCTACATCTTAAATTGATCCATTTCTATTCATCTATGTATTCCCATGAGGCTGTGGCCTACTGGTAAGGTTCCCACATCTTTATCCTTTAGGAGGGACATGGTGTCTGCCTAACTCTACCTTCTTTCTCCCTGCATTCAGTTTAGCTTTCCCACCTTGCTATATTCTGCCCTGTCATAGGGCAAGCAGTTTCTTTATTAAGCAATGCTAATAAAATATATTCACCGAATACTGAGGGGAATCAAACATCACCATATTAGCATGTTTTTTAGACACATCAATTTTTCTGAGCGGGTGATTCACAGGCCCATAAGGATTAACTCTTAAAGAAAGGAGACAATTATATGATATGTTCTGATCTTTGAGTCAGATCAGAAAATAATATCTCCACCCAGTGCCAGAAGTATTATATTCTTGACCAGGAGGCCTAAGGAGTCACAGCTGTGATGTTTTTCTTCCCAGTGTTACAAGGAAAACAGGAGGTAGAGGCTACAGCTGTCACAAAGGAGAGGTCCACTGCTTCAGCCTTAAACAAGGATCAGGTGACCATTATCACAGTTGATTGGCCTTACCCAGAGGAAAAGAAAATTTCCCTTATTTTAATACGACATTGCTATGGAGTAATCTTTGTGCACTGAAAATATGTATTACTCTTAGTGCTTAATAAAGAGCTGAGTAGTCTGTAGCTGGGAAGGAAGAGATTGGCTAGGAGAACCAAACCAAGAGGGTGCTGAGAAGAAGGGTGGAGTCTGAGGAATCTAGAGGAGACACAGAGAAAAGATGAATTTGTTGAGTTGAGAAAAGGTACCAAGCCACATGGCGGAGCATAGATAAGAAATATGGGTTAATTTAAGACATAAGTGTTAGCTAGTAATAAACCTAAGTTATTGCCCAAGTATTTGCAGTTAATATTAAGTATTGTTGTGGTTATTTGGGGGATGGAAAAGCCCACCTACAGGAGATGGTATGTGGACAACTCTAGGACCTTAGTTAGGGTCCCCTCTCCTGAAGCAGTGTGTGATACATGGCTGCCATATTCCTGGTGTTTTCAGTGTGAGAAAGGCTATTCTCAGCCTGATATCTAACAGAAAGGTATACAGAGATTTCAAGAGGAAACACGTGTGTTTCAAAGAGAGGAGAAACAGTTGAAATTCTCTTAAGCAACAGCTCAGCGAAACAGGAGAAGACTCAAGTTTCTTTAAGATTTGTACCTGTCTAGTAGTCAATATGAAGTTTTTTTTTCTATTTAATGTTACATTTAAATTAAGAATGCTGAAGCTGACTCAACATCTCCTAAAAGCTTCCTTGTCTCCTCTGTGCTGCTGCTAGAAGGCTTGCTATATGCAATTTTTCTTCCTTATTTGCCCTTGAACAAATATGGACATTACAGGACAGCAGGATGGGTGATCAACCATCATCAACTTCAAGTTCCAGTGATAACCCTGAAACTCTAGGGAAAAATTAAATTTGTAAGCGTAGGTCCCAAGTCTATCACAACACCAGCTGAGCCAACTCACCATGTAAATCTGCATTAGTGATGCTCAGCTCTGAACTTTTAGCCACAGGTTTTGTGTTCTTTTTGTTAAGAATTCGTGGTCAAAACATAAGCATCCTTGACTGCTTGCTCAGAGCCTCTGGGTGGGGGCATTTGTGGCCTTTCCTTTGCAAGATGGTCATCAGGACATACCCTAGCCATCTGGACCTCCGTTCCTTACTGTGCTTTGACTGTTGGCCTCTGGAAAGAGTGGCCCCAGTGTTATTCCCAGGGCATTCCTTTGCTTCTCAGCATAAATAGGCACCACATCTCTTTCTCACAGCACTCCAATTTCGCTCTCCCAGGAAAATGAGCAATGCAATCTGGCTGAAGCCAGAAGGGAAACTCTCCTGAGTTAGCAAGCAGCAGTGGGAGAAGAGGTATTGTCTTTCAAGATGTTTACTCCTAAAGGGACAGTTCCCAAGGAGCTGGACAGATAGCTCTTGGGCTTCAGTCAAAGAAAAGAATAACACAGCTGCCCTCAGCAAGGGGGAATTTCAGCATAATGGATTGGCAATGGAACAGTTTAAACCAATATAAATATAATAGCCACCCACAGAGAGGTGGTTTACATGCACCAGAGACTGCTGGTGAGGCATTGGACCACTATAATCCACCCAAAATATTTTATGAGGCATGATTCAAAAAGAAGAAGAAGAAGAAGAAGAAGAAGAAGAAGAAGAAGAAGAAGAAG
>LOEQ01004752.1:0-19692 GCA_001685075.1 Bramus lutescens | reverse complement strand
TACAAAAGCATTTGTTCAACTATGTTCATAGCAACATTATTTGTAATAGCCAGAACCTGTAAACAACCTAGATGCCCCTCAATGGAAGAATAGATAAAGAAAGTGTGGAATATATACTCATTAGAGTACTTCTCAGTGGTAGAAAGGTAGTTCTTAAACTCTGGAATCAGACTCTTTGGAAGTGGGGGGACATTTAAAAACATAGCTCAAGTTGGTTGTGTGACCTTGGTCAAATTTCTCAGCTTTCCTGAGCCCAACTTTCCCAAACTATAAGTGCAGATAACAATACTTTCCTTTTATGAATATTGAGGAAGGTCTGAATCCTATCTAACAAACATCTCTGTAAAAACACTTTCATGCCATGACCATAACGAATACACATTCAAGTGTAAGGACTCTCAACACCATAGGCACCTATTGCTCTCTTAGCTTCCACAACCTGAGATTCTTACAGTGCTTCATGTACATGATTTACAGACTGTTGTAATACCTCAAGGAAGTTCTCCGTAAAACTCTACTTGAGAAATTTTTTTAACTCACTTTATATTTCTAGAAACAAAAAATTATTTTTATAAATTTAATTTTAGCCAATTAAACATTGCTTCAGAAAACATCATCTTGCTCATAATCAAGGTCAAATGTGCAGAAATCAAGGAGCCAATCTGTATATTTGTTCACATCTGTTTATGTGAGTGGATTATATCACAAACATAGATATATCTTCCTACCATTTT
The DNA here is from genome assembly GCA_001685075.1 of Bramus lutescens. Lineage (NCBI taxonomy): Eukaryota > Metazoa > Chordata > Mammalia > Rodentia > Cricetidae > Bramus > Bramus lutescens. The sequence continues at coordinate 18,958 of LOEQ01004752.1, read as the reverse complement.
GGAATTGATTTAATAACAAAAAATCTATAAGGTAGAACACTTTACTAAGTAGTTTTGATTTTCTTGACATTCCTACCTGTAGTGGCTTTTACTTGTATTTTAATAAATAAAGACTGCCTGAAGATCTGAGAGCAAAACAATCCCACTGGTCAGCCTTACAGACCAGGTTATGGTAACACTCACACATTTAATCCCAGTAACTGCACTAGTTGCCATAGAAATCAGGTGGTGCATGCCTCTAATCCCAGTGGTACACACCTTTAATTCCAGCCCTAGAGAGGAATATAAATGGGGGGAGGTGTTATGACAGCTCTCATATGCAGTCTCATTCTGAGATTCCAGAAAGGATCTCCATTTCATACTGAGGTTGAGGTAAGAGCCAGTCGCTGGCTGTTTTGCTTTTCAGATCTTCAGGTTGAACTGCAATTTTTCTCTCTGAGATTTTATTAATCATACTTCATTTAATTGTCCTTCACCTTCCTAAAGCAATGGTGGCTTTTTTAAAAATTCTAATCTTGTTTACTGATAATAACTCTCATAATAAATATAAAACATCACACACTGAATATAAATGATTATGTATATGCCTGTATGCAGGCTACAAAATGGCTATACTGCATTGATGAAGCCACTGTGGTGTTCAAAGAACTTCTAAGTGTCCAGAGAGAAAGAAGTGTGTGCTGACAGGCTGTGGGGTCTCTGGATCTGTCAGGTAAATAACCCTGCTGGATGTTAGCCGAAGATGAAGCTTTAGCATCAGACTCTGCTAGATTATGGACTGAAATCCAACTTTTGTCTAGTTGAGCTGCGGAAATGAGGTCAGGGGTTGATTACAAGAGCCATAAAGGAGAAGGGAAAGACCAGGTCTGGATAGACAGATGAGAATAGATGGATGGAAGACTTTAAATTGGGTCACAGAGTCAAAGGGTAAACTGAGGGCATTCCGTTCATTTAGCTATTATCCTTTCTATCTAAGCACATCTTGAGGTTTGGGCTATACAGAGCAACTCTCAGTGACTAAAAAGGTTAAATCACACAAGGGATACCCTTCCCTTTGGGCAGCCTGGAAGGATGGTGCTCTGCTCTCATACCTAAGGCCCTGGTTATTGATGAAGAATACAGTTTTATGGCTCTTTAAATGAAACGACAAGAAGCAAAGACTTCACCTTTAGCCTTGCCATTACTCTGAAGCAGTTTGAGGTCTTCATTACTGAAAGGCTAGTGCTAGTTTATTTTAATCCACAACAGGAGGCTAGAGTGGATGGGAGATTCTACAGCACACCTCTTTAAATCCTCCTGCCTTTCAAATTCCTAATTTCCTATCTTACCTAACAGCCCCTGCAATGAAGGTCTGCAGGCAGTCACCTTTAAGGGACGTTTAGAGGAATATACAATGAACATCTCGACAAGGAGACAGTTATTATTACCATTTTTATATCTTTTATATTTCTTTGTACTTTTTGACTTTAGGCTGGTCTTCTTTAAGTTGTAGTAAAAGGATTATTTTTCTCTTGAATGGAGGAAGCTTTGTTCCTCAATGAAGGCCCACCACCACCTGATCCAGAATATGAGGCACCTGCTGTCTATTTTCTCAAAGGAAGTTATTGACCATTGATGGTGTCATTCATAGCTAGCAGACAATCATATGTCTCAAAAGGTGCCTGGAGTAGACGGACAAAGAGAGCCCATCTGTGGTAGTCTGAATAAGAATGGCCTCCATAAACTCATAGGTTTGAATGCTTGGTCTCTAGTTAGTGGTGTGGGACAAGGGTCTGTATTCTTTCAATTATATTTTAAATAAACACTGATTGGCCAGTAGCCAGGCAGGAAGTATAGGCAGGACAACTAGATGGGAAGTAGAGGTGGGTCAATGAGAATAGGAAAATTCTGGGAAGAAGCAAGCTTGGTCTGCAGTCCTGTCCCAGCCACAGAAGAAGCAAGATGTGACTGCTCCGCTGAATAAGGTACTGAGCCACGTGGCTAACACAGATAAGAATAATGGGCTAANAAGAGTTAATAAGAAGCCTGAGCTAATGGGCCAATCAGTTTATAACTAATGTAGAACTCTGTGTGATTTCTTTGGGACTTAATGACTATGGGAACTGGGTAGGACAGAATTCCTGAAAACAAGTTAGTAAAGCTTTTTGGGAAGGAGGTGTGGCCCTGTTGGAAGAGATGTGTCTCTTAGTGTGGGATGTGAAGCTTCAAAAGGCCATGCCAGGGACTGTTTCCTTCTCTCTTCTTGCAACTTGTGGATAAGATGTAAGGTCTCAGCCTTTGTTCTAGCACCGTGTCACTGCCATGATCCTTGCCGTATCAAACATGGACTAAACATCTAAGTCTATATTCAAAGCCCCAATTAAATGTTTCCTTTTATAAGTTGCCTTAGTTATGTTTTTTTCAATGTAAACTATGACATCATTCACCCCTTTTTTCCCAGCATTCCAATCAAGTCACATATACAGATACCCTACAATATGGAATGCTAGGAAGAATACCCTAAACCTGCATATCATAGCCTTGTTTTAAAAAGTACATGCTTGTGTTCAGATGTTAGAAGTAGTTGTTCTAGAGTTTTAGTATTAATGATGTTGATTTATAATAAATTTTATTATAAACACTAAAACTGAAATTCATATTGACAATATAACCAGAACACAGTGCTATTTGTGTGTAGCAGGGCTTACAATTAAACTCCACAGTACTGTTCACATGTGAGACCCAAAAAGATGGGAGAGTCACACAGATTTAGGGGAGTTGGATATTATGAGTTTAGGGTATCCAAATTGCAACCCCCCTTCAATTTTAGAGTAATATTTCAAGAATATACATGCATACATGTTGTTATTCACCTATGTTAATCAAACCCCTTGGTAGGGCTTACTAAGTATCCCAGACAGTATGTTCAGTATCTTTTCTGAAAGAATGAGTAGTTGACTAAAGCGTGCTAACAGACACTTCCCATTTGCATGGAACTCATATGCAACCAGGAAGGGAAAATGCTAAATACTGCCATCACTGACATGAATTGATTTTCTGTTAATGAGAATTTTCAAGTGAGCAGCATTCCTTATTCAGTGGTGGTAACTGCTTGTCATTAGGAGACAGCAACCTAGTGCCTCTGTAGGTGATGTGCCTGATGTTTCTAGAGATAAGAACACAGTGAAGATGCTCCAGGGTCACAGTCAGACAAGGGAATATTTGACTTGAAACTATTAAAGCCCAAGCCCATGTATGTGTGTGTGTGTGTGTGTGTGTTCTTCAAGGTTATTTGTAAAGTGTTTCTTTATAAAGTTCTACTAAGCAACTTGAACCATCAGATGATAAGCTCACTGCTTGACCAGGAATGCAGAACATCCAGTGAAATTCTTGGTTCCTAAGTCATAGCCAGCCTTATCTGGAAGAGAGCCTGGAATGAGATACACTTCAGGACAATAACTAGCTGGATGATTTTCCACTAATGGGTGGTTACACCCAAATAAATCATTGTGTAATAAGATGAGTTCCTTTCTAAGTTTGGAGACAAGAAAAAATAATTAATTGTGTTTTATATGGCTTGTTTTGTTAGTGTTCATGGAACACAAATGGATAATACAGGTGGATGTATTTTCAGGGGGGTAGTGTCGCAATTTAGTGGTGGAGGGAAGGAAAGTCACACCATACAACAGAACTCACATGTGAGGTTTGTTGAAGGAGAGGGAAGGGGGCAAGAGGTATGAGGAGAGATAGCAAGGGGTGGGAGGGACTTGTCTTTTATAAAGGTATGGAGTGCATGTGTTCAAGGATTAATGGTAGATGATGACATACCCTGCCAGTGCCCTTAGAGCTGGCCAGTGTAAACACCTGAATACGAACAAGAGCATGCGCACACGTAGTGCTCTTGGTGGCTGCAGTAGATGATATATTCTGTTAGGATCCTGAGAGCAGGCCAGCGTAAATCCCTGAAAGCTAACAGGTAGAATAAAAGACATCATGAAGATTTAAACAATTTCAGTGTTTTAGAGGAATCATAAACTAAAATTACAGTCCAGTTTACAGTAGGAAAAAGATAAACTCCTAACCAAACATGCAAATCCTTCTTCTCAACACTCGTGGTTTTAGGACTAACCTGGTGCTGTAATACTGGGTTTCATATGGAGAGTCAGTCAAATGACCAAAGTGTAATGCTCTCAAACATGAGCAGGTATAAACAAATTTACCTGTTTCTTAACTTAGACAGACATATTTCAGTGTCATTTTTAAAATATCTTTTTTTTCTTTGCTCATTACATACCATATTCTTTACTCACTAAATGAAATTTTTCTTTAGGTTAATAGTCATTGCAATATTAGGCATAAGCCAATACATTATGGAAATGTAGGTTTAGACACCATGAAAATCTTGCCCAGAATCCTGATATAGAATGTGAAGGCAAGTATAATCCTAATGCTACAAGCAGAATGAATTAAGATACAGAAATAGAAAATTTAAAAGTAGTCCAGATGTGACAGAATATACTATTTATCATAACCTGGAGGACTGGCAAATGATTGACAGCATCACTTGACAATGGTATTATTTCCCTAATGTGTTGATATTAGCTGAAGGGGGTAATTTTGAATAATAAGAAAAGCTCTGTGGGTTTCTAATATCTGCATGATAGAACTCATAAGAAATGCTGTCACTGCAATGTTTATGGAAATGTCCAGAATTCTAGAGAGAGGGACTGTCCACTCTTAAGTTGTGTTTTAGAATATTCGGTATTTGTATTTTGTGTTGCATGCTTTCTAATTAGTTTTAAATTGAAAAATGTTTTTGACTCTAAAAAAATAGTGAGCATAAAGATATAAGATGTTAGAAGTTTTTAGAAGGAACAGGCTGACCGAGTAAATAATATCAGGCCCTTGATGTGAGTGAATTGCTTCAGCTGGACCTTCATAATGACTCTATGTTTTCCTGCAGGGAAAGCAAGAACATAGAGCCCTTGGTTTACACATTTTCCTTTTTCTTGTCTGACAAAGAAAATAAACACACTCATCTGGAGAGACAAACTTTTCCAAGGACCAAACTTTAGAAGAAATTTATCATGTGGTTCCCTATATAAGAGGTGCTGAATAATAGACAATGTCACAAGAAATAAAAACACTGCTCAAATGGACCGTCCTGGTATTGATTCACTTTACTTGCTAAGAACATAACATTAAATTCTACTCCATGAAACCCTTTCACTGGGGATAAGATGAAATGGCCAAGGTATTCCACTTTCTGATGATTAAACTTGATAGTGGAGATGGAGCCTGGACGCTAGGAGAAGGGGTAGTTAACATGCCCATTATACTAGCTCCAACATCATATGTCTTCTAAGAGCCTCTGGGCTGCTCTGGGTGGCAGTTCACTCCAATCACGACTGAACTCTCGAGGGTTCCTGAACTACAAAGAATCAAAGTTGTGTGCTAAAGTAAGAACTGATGGTGAGGAGGGAAAAGTGGTGAACGTACTGAGAAAGTGTAAGAGAGAAACTTCTATTTGTGCTCAGATAAAAGGTTAGCTGGTTGGTTTTCAGGTGCGGGCACAGGGTTACCTCAAAGTGGTGCCAATCTTTTTCATAGGGGTGATTTTTATCTAGGAGAACATTTCACAGAACTATTGGTGAAGCCTCTGTGCAGAGCTGAAAAGACTTCAGGATGAAGCTTGTTGTGGCAAGTGTATCAAAGACAAAGACCCTCTGTTCCAAGGTGTTCTATTTAAGTAAATTATTCACTTAAGTAACAGAGGATGCGAAAGAAATTTGAGGTTTCATGAGGTATTTCCCTGATAAAGGTGTGATGTGTTTCGAATCCAAGGAACTGATCATGGTGCTGCCTTTCCTTGGCTTTCTAACTCTCTGCTTTAGTTTTGCTTTTTATGTAAGGCACAGATAGAATTACATTGAACATGAAAGAGCATGCATAGTGATTACCATGACTACCTATAATCAACAAGTATTATTTTCTTTATCCAGCATCTCATCTGGAAAAAGCAAGTTGACTTGCTCTATGTCTGAGGACAGCAAGATGGGAAATAAACTTTAACTGCTTGCACTCATCTCAAACATCTCCCTTCCTCTCATTGCCCTTCTGTGTGCTGGAAAGAATGGGAGTATCTGCATCTTGCTGATGTTGTTTCCTACCTTAGCATATGCAATGAAATTGCATGAAGAGCTGTAATTTATCAATGTGTTGGACCTAAATAATCCTCTCACCACCACTTACACTCTCCTCAGACTCCTTGAACCCTTATCAGACTTGCTGATTTCTTGTATCTGGGAACCAGGAATAGAATCTTGGACAAGACACCATGTGTAAGTCATGTGTTTACTAGATTTTGAAGATCTCTGTACTTGATTATGAAATATCTCAATCCAATTCCAGGCAGTTAATCCTACCCCCACAGAACAGTACCTCAACTGATAGCCACTATCCTGACATTGCCATAACAACAGACATGAGTTAATGTGCACTGGGAATTTTTGTTAAAAGATAAGTTTATGCCTGCATATGTCATCTTTAACTTAATACAAAATGCAATCTCCTGTGTGATTTAATTTTCCAAATGATTGCATACCACAGCACCCACCACATTTCTACTTTTCACAGTGTGGAGTTGACATTATGGTCCCAAGAGATGATATCTGAGTGCCTGTTACTACCAAAGAATAGTAATGTGTGATTTCTAAAGTGGACTACAGAGCACCACTGTGCCAACCTCTCCTTTTCTGGTGAACTTATCCTTAGGGGTTAGTTTCCATGCTGTGAGGATATCATGTAGTCACTTAGGAAGATTATCTCTAGATGCCGTTCTCAAAGTCCTGAAGCTGGAGATTGACCAGCTATGTAAATGGGTATGTCTCTGTTCCTTTCATGCTGCGGACCTCCAGAGACCTCAGTGACTGCTGTGAAGCAGACATTTACTAGAAAATAAATGAGCTGCTATTTTGTGAGCAAACTGTTTTGTTGTCATTGCTCTAAGTAGCTACAATGACTTGGGATACCCTGAGACAGGTATATAAAGAATATTCAAATTGTAGTTGATTGTATATATAAGTTCCTGCCAGTGATGCTGTTTTCTTCTTGTTTAGGTCTGGTATAGTCTGATCTGTGCTTCATTCACCAAATCATTATATAAAACACATAGTAGGAGATCTGGACTTTTATCATGCCTAGAATGTATTGATTCAACTTTTGCTGTCCTGTCCTGTATTAATGAATTTCTCAAATGACAGGTTGTATGGCACCTCATAACAATAGCCAGTGGATAGCTAATTGACCACGCCACTCAAAAAGGAAAATTGTTAAGCTAGATTTTAAAAATTAAAAGGAGTAATCCCTTGTCAATAATTAGGAGTGGGTCTTAAAGAGGCAGGAATGAGAACAGTGGTGTCTGAACAAATGGGAGAGAAAATCAAGATACATAGAAGAATTTGTCCAGGTGCAATGGAAAGCCGTTGCATCCTTTGAAGTTTTCTTGCTAAATAGAGTGTTATTCAAAAGCCTGAGGAAACCATAACTCAGCTTGCTGGCCTCTTCCTTTTAGGTTCTTGTAATCCCCAGTAGAAGAGACACACAGGCAATCACATGCACACCCAAAAAGATTTCTTTGGTTGAGGTCATACAGTCTGTATAAGTAGAATACAATGAAGCACATGCCCTCAAGACAGATCAGCATCACAAATGGTGTGAGACTTGAGAAGCAGAGAGAAGGACACACTAATGCATGAGCTTCAACATGAGAAACAGACAATAACAATTGTAGATCAGGCTTAAAAAGCATGTTGTATCCTTAGATGGGCTAGCTGTTGAGTAGAATAACCATAAGATGAGGTAAGGTTATTTACTAATTTGGTCAAATGGATTATTTTTCATGACACTCAAAGTACTTATATGGTAGAAGGAATTTTTAATGGTTTCAAAAACCACTTAATGTTAACAATGTTTTAATGGTAATAAGGAAGATGACAATATTGAATATATCCAGATGAAAAAATGTGTCAGGGAAAGGTTGTTATTTGACGTCATTGAATGTCAAGTCAAGAGCTCACACATTTTCTTCAAGCAATCCAAGTCTGGGACAAGTGGATCATGAGTTGGAAGACAGTGTAGGCTGCTCAGAGAGTTATATGCCAGTGTGGGATACAAATCAAGAGGTATTGGTGTAGATCTGATGTAATCTAATGACTTGATGACTTCTTAGACTTCATTTTGGAAATGGGAAGCAGAAAGATTTTGATGGTATAATTAATAACCAAAACAGCTATAGGCTCAGGGTTCTTTTCTATATATGTGAGTGAGTGGGCCACGTGGGTGTCCTCTCTACTCACTGATGAGCTGTTCATGGCATCACTGAGTGTGCGGCATGTTATCATACGGTTGCTGAATTAACATAAACAAATGAGAGGGCACAGGAAGAATAAACAGCAGTAGTACTCAGGGATAGACAAAGACATGAAAAAACCCTCTGTGAGAGGAAGTTTGTATATCTGTGGACCATAATCTTACCAACAATGCTATGAAATAAAAATGATTATTCTATTTCTAGGAAGCAAACCGAAGTAGCAAGCTAGATTGAGTAACAACCCTCCAACTAGATCCTTGGCTATTTGACTGCCCAGAGTTTATCTTTTTCTTCTGGCATTGAACTTTCTCTGAAGAATTTATGGTTTTCTGTAAGGATTTCCCATCACCCATTCCCTACTCACATACCCAGAAACAAAATTGAATGTTAACAGTTAAGACTAACAAGAATGTAAGCCCCTCACTATTTCCTCAGTTTCTGAGCTACTTATCCTGTTCACTCTTGGTGGGTGGCATTGAGGAAGTGTTTTACAGAATACAAATCCCTTCCATGTGCATCTGATTTTGGGGAAGACCTATAAAGTATTCTTTTCTAAGGATGGTTGTACAATGAAAAGCCTTATACCCGGGACTTAGAAGAATTGCCTCTTTGCAGGAAAAGCTATTTTAACAGCAGCACTGCTGGTTACTCCTTGTCACCTGAGGAAAGCATGAGACTTTAGTCACATGTGTTTGGAAACATATGGAAGCAATTGCATTTTCATTCATGTATCAATTAGGATCGGTGGAGCTCTTAGTAGGTTGCAGAACGTGTTCAGGACTTATCACAAACCTGGGAGGCACTGGCTAGCGATGATCGACTCTAGGGGAAAGGTGCTGTTAGCCTTGGCACTTTGAAGTAGTGATTCCAAGAGTCACAACTGACATAGGAATGCAATTAGTTTGTCGAACACTATTCTTCGACTTTATGTTACATAGTGTTTAGTGGTTTTTTTTTGTTTTGTTTTTAATGTCATGTCTTTCCATAGGAAAATTCAGATGTGGGCTGTAATCCTGCAGTGATATAGGAGTTCATGCTGCTTAACACAGTTTCTGGGTATTCACTTCTTTCCAGTGTAGTAATTGCAGGTCATGTGACTTTTGAATTGAGTGTGGATTCAGAGAAAAAGAACATAAATGAAGACACTCTGCCTTTTTGCAAAGATATAATCTTGGCCATTATCCAAATATTATGCTTTACCACATACGAAAATATCCATTCTTAAGCAGCTATTTTCATTAACTTCAGAATATATAAGAAAATTAATGTCTCATCCAAAAGTAAAGGTAATATGGATGAAATTGAATCATATTTGTTAAGAAAGAAAAACTTTATGGCACCTTCACTTTTACTACATTTAACCATTTTGGGAATTTCATGTCTTTTTAATTTACAAATATAGTAGCAAGGTGTATGGAATACTTAATACTCTAAGATGCTAAAGCAACATAATGAGGGAAAATAGTAATTTTCTTTCTACTCTTGCTGTCAGTGGTAAACAGAGCTCTCATCTCCAGGGAATCAGAGAGGTTTTTCTTGAGTCAAGCATGAATGACCATGGCTTACTAACATAGATTAAGGCTGTTCCAAATAACAAGTTCCAACATGAAAGTGGATTCATAAACTTTTCCTAGTTAGTGGGAAAAAAAGAAAGCCATACTGAGTCATCATTCAAATATAATTGTGGAGCCATCAGTTACTCAGGGTACAGCAACCTGGGAAGCATATCCGTTATGTATGTCTCATATGCTATCTGATGGCTTTCTTGATATTTATATTAAGGAAGTAGTGGCTTGGTACATCTATACATACCAAAAGAATTTTCTTGTTAGTTACAGGGATGCTGACTGAAGCAAACATAGAAGTAGGCAACCACTGGGCATTAGGAGACCTAAAGATGCCCAAGATGGCTTTGGTTCTAGATTTTCAGCATTTTAGATTTCCGTAATCATGAATTTCTAATCAGTCAGTTTGCTTTATAGACTCTTTAAAATGGGTGTAGCTTTTCCTTGGTAATTTAATCTCATGTCACATTTCTTTTTCTTTGACATGACCTAACTGTTTTTTTTTAAACATACTTTACAGCATACTTATTTTCCATTGTTTCTGATCTATGGACTTAGTCATTTTGTATACAGTAAAGATTTCAAAATATTGATTAATGAAATGTAGAGAATACAGAAAAGCAAATTGAACACACATGCTCATAAAGTATCTATCATACAACTAGTATACAAATATTTTATATTTATACAATTATAAAGACTATAGCAAATATACATGTGTTTTTATTCTGTTAATGTATTTGTACAAAAAATATATAGGAAAAGATAGAGAGTCAGTAAGATGGCTTGTGAGTAAATATTCCATCCCCAATAGTGCAGTTTGCTCTGGTAACTTAAGCTTGATCTCTGGAAAACATAAAGATGAAAGGAGATAACCAACTCCACAAAGCCATTCTCTGAATTTCACATGTGAGTCATAGTATGTGCACTGGCATGCATACACAGCCTGCACAGGCATTCAGGCATATGTGTGCATGCCCTCACGCACACAAATACACACACACACACGCACACTAAAAATAAGTGCAATTTTTTTAAAAAAGATAGTGTGTGAGGCATATTCTGTGGTTAATCATGTTTCAGTTCTTTGCACTTACATAAAAAGATCCACTAGAAAGTCTTATTTTAAGTGAGTATTTCAATTAAAATCACACTGATCTAGTTAAGTTAAAAATCTACATCTTACTTGTGTTATGATCTTAAGATAGATGACTAATCTTTAAAATTCACGTTTTTCATTCATAGTGTATGGTTGGGGTTAAAATATATATTTTATGCTATGCAAAGCAACAAAGGTTAGTGAATAGAAATGTCTTGCTATGCAATGCATTGGTATACACGCACAAAACTCTTCAGAAAATATGTGAAATTTCTCAACAGCTTTGCCTATTGGCTTTTATAGTTTTTCTAAGCACTGATAATAAACTAATGAAATCTTTAAGTGAAAAACTTGGAGGTTTATAGACTATTCTAAGCATTTGTTAGTGTTTTATAATACTTATTTCTTCTTGAGAATTTCCTTTTTTCCCTTTTTTATTACTTAAAAAAATACCAATCCAAATTCCTACTCCCTCCCCTTATCCCAGTCCCCTCCCTCTCCCTCCACAGACCCTCCCCCCAAGATGTTGACAACTTTCATTTAATATTTATCAGTAAATCAACATGACTCCTGCGTTGTATTGATGTGGGATTCCCCTCTATATGCTGTGAATACCATTGGTTAATAAAGAAAATGGCTTGGGCAGGGAAAACTAAACTGAATGCTAGGAGGAAGAAGGCAGAGTCAGAGAGAGGCCATGTAGCCCGGCTGGAGCAGGATGGAACTTTTTTTCCCACCCCCAAAGAATAATTTTATTGACAAGTCATGCCCTTCCCCAGGGCAGTCTCACTGTCAGCAGGGCCTGAGCCCAGGATGGACTCAGATGGCCTTAGGGATGGGCAAGTTGTTGTAGTGTGCTTCCTGTCCCTCAAGCAGATCCAGTAAGTGGCGATCTCCTGCTCCAGCCTCAACCTGATGTCTATGAGCTGCTGATACTGGAGGTTCTGACCCTCAGTGTCAGTGCGCACATCGCTCAACTGGGCTTTTATGCTGCTGATCACGCCCTGGATCTGTGACAGCTGGGCTCCGTAGCGGACCTCTGTCTCTGCCAGTATGCCTTCCAGGGCAGCTTTCATACTGATTTGGGACTGCAACTCAATCTCGAGACCCTGGAGGGTATGCTGAAAGTTTGTGACTTCCATCTTGCTCACCTGGAGCTGCTCAGTGTGGACAGCGACCTCCTTGTTCAGCTCCTCAGTCCGAGTGATGAACAAGGTTTCAGCATCCTTCCGGTTCTTCTCAGCCATGACCTCATATTGACTTCTCATGTCTCTCAGGATCTTGGCTAGGTGGATGCCTCGAGCAGAATCCACCTCCATACTGACCTGGCCACCCAGCTAACTTCTCAGGGCACTAATTTCCTCCTCATGGTTCTTCTCCAGGTAAGCCAGTTTCTCCTTCAGGCCCTCAATCTGCATCTCCAGGTCGGTCCTGGCCAGGGTCAGCTCATCCAGCACCCGGCGCAGGCCACTGATGTCAGCCTCAGCACTCAGACGCAAGGCCTGGTAGGTCTCAAACTTGGTTCGGAAGTCATCTGCAGCCAGGCTGGCATTATCAGTCTGTAGGACAATCTTGGAATTGTCAATGGTGGCACCAAGAATCTCGTTTAAGTCCTGAATGGTCTTGAAGTAGTGGCTGTAATCGCGGGAGGGTCCGGGCCCCTGCTTCTGGTACCAGTCGCAGATCTTCATCTCCAGCTCGCCCTTGGCCTGCTCCAGGGCGGGCACCTTGTTCAAGTAGGAGGTGAGGTGATCGTTGAGGTTCTGCTTGGTGATCTTTTCGTTGCCAGACAGCAGCTCATCGGACACAGCCAGAGTCCCACCGAAACTTCTGCCGTAGCCTCTGCCATAGTTCCCGGAGGACGAGGACACGACAAAGGTGGAGGACAGGGACACACCGCTGCTGCCTGAACCCCCGTGGATGCTGGGTGCATGGAAAACATCCCCTGACCCAAAGTGCACCTAGCCACCGCCCATTCCCCCCTGAAAGAAGAGGTGGCTGAGGACTGGCGATAGCTACAGGAAGTCATGGTGAGGAAGGAAAACTGGAGTGAAGCGACACAGGATGCAGGCCTGAGAGCAACTGACCGCAAGAGGAGTGGCAAGGCCCTCACCTGGGACTTTTTATGCTTCAGGCGGGAGGGGGATGGAGTTGTTGCAGGGGCTGGTATCAGAAATTTCCAAGCTCCTGAGTACAAATATAGGCACTCTCCCTGTTGGTCGATTCCTGGCGACTCTGGCCCTACCTCTCCCCTCCCAAGAGCCAGAGGCCCCAGTCCTCCCCACAGCTGCCCCACCCCAGGCCACTCCAAGACAGAAGTACCTATTCTGACTCCTCAGCCCCCCACAGCACTGACTTCCAGAATGACAGTATCACCGTGGCTCTTTAATGCCTCCAAGAATGTGACAGGGCAGGAATCACACCTCTTTGAGACCCCACTCAATAACTTCTCTGAAAGTGCCCCCTTTGGAATTATGCTAATCAATCCCTCCCTCCATGTGACCATACACACACACCCCAAATTTCTTTTTGTGTTTTTTTTTTACAATTTTCCATTCAAAAATTTACACTTCCTCCCCTCCTCCCATTCCCCTCCCGCTCCCCCACTCACCCTCCTCTTTCCTCTCCCTCCTTAAGAGAAGCCACAGCCACATGACGATACACAGATTAGTAGAAATGGGTTAAATTAACATGTAAGAATTAGCCATTAAGAAGCTAGAGCTAATGGGCCAAGCAATGATTTAATTACTACAGTTTCTGTGTGGTTCTTTAGGGAGTCTGGGCAGCTGGGAAGTGAACAAGCGAATAAGTGAACAAGCAGCCACCTACTACATTACATCAATATTTAGTACTCCAGATAGCAATGAATGTTACCTATTCAACATAAAGATATGTTTTCTTTGCCTGTGACTACCTCAACTTTACTAAATTTTATTAAAATAAATGACTCTATAGGCATTAAACTCTAAAATTTAGTTAATTTTCACTCATTCCTAGACATTCTCGCTCATCACCATATGCCCCCATATTTTCACTGCACATGTTTTCTCGTGCGTCCAAGACTGCTTGTACAGGTCCTGAGAAAGTACCCCCAGTGGATTCCTTGAGAATTAACATTCTACTAAATGTGTGCAAACACTTACTGACCAGTTGCTGAATGAATAGACAGATTCCAAGCAGCAGGATCTAGTGGGCTCACATTCTCACAGTTCACTACACAACTGCTCTTATGAAGAGGGAATCTTCACATAATTTTCACTGTGTGAGATTATGATAGCAAAATTGATTACTTTCCTGGCAAAGAACAAGACCTAAAATTGTCTGGACTTGAGAATACACAAATCCTTTGCCCATGCAACAGTAAAGAAAAAAAATTGGAAACTTCTAAATTGTTTAAAATTCCATGAGATATGTGTGTGTGTGTGTGTGTGTGAGTGTGTGTGGTGTAAATGTGTAAGTGTGCATGCATGAATGTGGTGGTCAGAGAACAACCTCTGGCATTGACCCTCCCCTTCCATCTTGTTGGAGACTGAGTCTTTTGTTTTGCTTCAGTGTATACCAGGATAGCTGTGCCATGAGCTTCCAAGGACTAGCCTGTCTTCCTTCCCATCTCTTCACAGGCATGCTGGGATAACAGGGGCCTGCTCCTGATTCAGGTAGTCCATGGGCTCCAGGTATCCAAACACAGATCTTAATGTTTGTGTTGCAGTGAATTATCCAGGTCAGAAAGTTACTTACATTTATAACCTAACCATATTTTTGTCATTTAATATCCCCCCAAAATGAGTGTCACTAAATGAGGCATTTAGTGTTCTATAGTCAAATGGTATTATAAAATTAAGTATCAATATTAATTATTACTCTGTGCCTTCTTCATTATTTGTACTTTTTAAGGCTTGGATGTGGTGGTAAAAGTCTCATAAACCAATATGAAGACTGATATTTCTTTCCCATTTAACTCAATATTAGTAAATGAGTATCTGATTCAAGTGTAAACAGAAATCTTATTGCATGTATCAATTTTTAACATAGCTCTTTTCCCTTCAAAATCAATGTTTATCATAGTAGGATATATTATACAAATATCCTATATACCATATAAACAAGAAGATATAAATAAAACAAAGAAATGAGGTAAATGGAGATATGGTGACAATATATGATTTGTGATTTTTATTTAACTTGCAACCTATTTTAGGAGACTTGTATAGATCATAAATTTAATTGGATTCCTATAGATTTCCAGAAATGCTGATCAAAAGTTTTGAGCCCTGAGAAGCTTCCATTTCTATAAAATGTACTTTTCATCTTATTTCTCTTGAAGGGATGACTCTATGCTATCCGTCAATGTACCTTCTTGTATGTATTACAGATGAAAGTATTTTGGAGGTCTAGGCTGACCTGATTTAAAAGGTCATTTTGATTCTCAGCTATCACTCATTTAGTAGCCAGCTGAGACACTGGAGAGTGGGAGAGTGTGAATAAGAAAGCCTGTAGCATCTCCTTGCAGGGCCTCTATCACTCTCTGTGATAAGCTCTCCTGGCCCTCAGCTGGGCTGGTCCAGTGGCTTCCTTGAAAATGGAAAACAGCTGCACTGGCCTTGGAGGACCCTGATACAGGAGGCTTCTTCTTCTTCTTTTTTTTTTCTTTTGGCAAATCAGGGCTTTACAAACAAGAGACTTCACATTTGCATTATGATAGTCTTAGTTTTAAGGACATTAGCAGTTTATATAGACTGAATGATAATGATTTTCCCTGTTCTATCTGGAAAAATTGGCCCAAAGCAAGTGAAAACCCCAATTTATTCTTTCAACTTTCTGATTTCAGTGTGTTCCTACTGAGAATGATATTGAAAAGGTGGTTGTCTTCGTGAAACAGGCAGACTTATTCAAATGATCTCTGCCTTGCGTTTTGAACTCTGGCTCTCACCACTCACTGCCAATTGCTACTAAGTTACTCAACCCTTTATCTTAGCAGTTCCCGACTTTTAAAAATTGTTACCATAGTTCTTATTTCATGCTGTGCTCATCTATCAGGACAAGTATTTACAACGAGTGTAGTCAATGCCAGGGACTCTTCTGCGCTTGTGGAACGTGGCAGTAAGCAATGCAAACTGGTTGTTATGGGTGGCTGAGGTCACAGTGCTCACCCACCCATTGTGACTGTATGCAAATGACCAGTAAGCCTGAGCCCTCACTAGCCGCTAGATGTGAGTGTGGTCTCCTCTGTAAGGCTGCCCTTCCATTGATGGGTACTCTCTTCAAGGCAGGAGATTTTAATTCATTTCCCTCTCCTGACCTTTCACAATTAACTATTAAATTAAGTGAATGGATTTTGTGCCTTAAATCCATGTGGCAACTTAATGCATCAAGTTATCATTTTCAAATTTATGTTCTGTTGCTTGTTTCACATACAGATGATATCTTTTTGAAAGACATAGTACAGGAATACTGGAGTGTCTTTGAGAATAATGGGGTCTTGAGAAGCTCCGGTCTTGGAAACTTAATAGCTGTCTAGAGAATGTTACTGATGGCCATTATTTTGATTGTGAATGAGTGTAAGTAAAAGATGAAACAGCAGCTTAATAGCACAGCATCACAAAATTGATATTTGTTCCATCCAGCAAAGATGACCTGAGGAAGACTTCACAAGGCTACCGTATGGGATACTGATGGAGAGATATTTTAAGCAGAGAATCCTTTTTACAAGCTTTTCATTAGTAGACTTTGTTATAGCCAACTTTCTATCATGATGTAAATAATAGTAATTTCTGTTGGAAATAGAGTTTTTTTGGTCACTTTTCTAGGAAACAATGCCTTTACTTTTGGGCTTTTTTGCTATTATTCTTTCTTGCTGTCATCATTAAGGGGCTAGCCTTAAGAGAATTTTGGAAGACATGTTGAGACAGTTTTAGGTCTAAACTGGGAGGCCAAAATCCTATTTTCAGAGTCAGTTTCTTAGTGAGCTCAAATAACACATTGCAGTTTGCTAATATGTAATGCACACACACACACAATGTTCCTCTGTAAAACCAAAGGCAATAGATTTTGATGATCAGAGGAGAAGGAGAGATAGGCAGACAGAAAGGGAGAGGAGAGGAGGGAGGAAGAGAGAGGGGAGGGAGAGAGAATATCCATTGTAATCAGACAACAGATTACTGTTGAGGATTTTTTTGGGGGGTTGTCTTATTACCTGCTACATTGTGTACTGGGAACAGAGACTAACCAGAGACATATGACTTCTGTTGCTCCTTTATAATCAAATGATTGATTTCGAAGTGTCAGTTTCTGATGTCTCTAAACTTTACGAGGTCATGAGTACATGGCAGCTAACACCTGTGTTCCAGAAAGATCAGCTGATAGAAATGTCTACCATTACTAGGATCTAATCTGAGAATACTTCGTGGCTAGATTTGGGGGACCAACAGCTTGAAAACTTATATCTGCAACCAGTTAGTATGTTTCTGTAAGTGGATGCAGACACCTTGGAAAAAAAACTTTGTACCTTTCCCCTTACAAGTAGATCAAGTTGTAGGACATTGTAATACAAAGGTTGCTATTTGCCACTAAAGTCAATTTCTTTAATCCACTAGTCTAATGTCACACTAAGCTTGAGTAAAGAAAGTAATAGGCGTGGTCTTCTTTAAAGTCTGCAAGAAATTGATTCAGTCAAGAGCTTCCATGTTACCTCTCTCCGAGCCCAAAAGAATGTACCCTATATTTCCTTTGTCCCTGACTCCTACCCCCACCCCCAGAACATTCTTTGGAGATTTCATTATCATCCTTCTTCCCCTAGTGTGGCAGGTTGAGGAAATACAAGTCCTCTTAGACTAAGCATCCCTAATGATCCTGTCCTCCACCATTATCTATGAAGGACAGGAGTCTATCAGGCTGGTCCACTCTAATTTATAGGATGCATAACCTATGACCTTGGTAAGTTTCCTACATTTTATCTGCTTAATTCTAGTCTGCTTGTGTTGAATCAATCATATTCCTCTAAAATCATTTGGAGCTTGTACTGAACTTCACATGTCAGGAGATTCAGCTAGTTTCAAAAGGTTGTATGAATCAGGTGGGGTGTATTTTGGCTGCCCTATGTGCTGAGCCTTTAATATTCTCTGCAAAGTTCCTTCTGACACATTTTCACAAATTCATCATCTGTTAGTCCATATTATGTCCCAGTAAGAGACAAGCATGATATCACTCCAGGTGGATTCCCAGGCTGCCTGGATTAGAAGAGCCACATTGTGATTTACCATGTGCAACTTGGATTTAGGTGCCCATAACGAAGGGAACAAAGAACTCAATAACATCTATATCTCAAACAAAGAGAGAGGATCAGAATATGCCTATCCCTTAGCTTTTCAATGTTACATCAAAACAGAAACAAGGGTCCCAAGGCACAATGTGGCAGCCATCTCAAAGGGGGCAGAAAGAATGGTCTATCTCATCTAAGTGAAAGGCGACAAAGAACAAAGGAGAAGGAGGAGGTGGATGGATTATGACTGCTTCCAGTAGCTGAGGAAGGCAGGGAGATGGAAACTAGGGTGCAGCTAAAGCGGAGGAATTAGATTGCTAGTCCATGAACTCACCATCCTCAGATTCAGGGTTAATGCACTGAAAATGATACAGGGATTTTGTTGTGTCCTTGAAAGCAATAGAGACTTTCTTAGCTTGGGTTGACTTAGATCAGGGAGATAGGGTGAACTAAATATCAAAGTCACCAAAGCCACCCTGAGCCAGTGGCTGTTTTCAGTTCTTTCCTCACAAATGTATTTCTTTAATTTCTTTCATTTTTGAATTATAATAATATCATATTATCCTTCTTTTGCCTCCCTCCAAACCCTCTCAGAGAGCTCTCTTTGCTCTTTCAAATTCATATCATATTTTAAAATTAATTGTTCCTACATTCATATATATATATATATATTTTTTTTTTCTAAA
>LOEQ01004751.1:67679-80209 GCA_001685075.1 Bramus lutescens | reverse complement strand
GTGCAGCTTCCCTCCAGCCAGTGGCCCTGCAAATATAATTACTTTGCAACTTTTACATTCCAAATGGCCAACTCAGATTAAATAATGTTTAGCCAGCACTCACGGTTGTCCAGTGAGCTGAGGAATTGGAGGGTTTCGTGCTAGGATTTTGATAGAGAAGTCGGAAACAAGTTTGTTTTTCTTATATCTTAGGCTGCAGCGTAAAGAAACGCTTCCTCCCAGGTTTTGTTTCAGGGTCAGTGAGTAACCCCATGCTTCAATGAATACACACATAATAAAATTTGTCTGCACAAACTCGATTTTTTTTAAGTACTGTACTGATCCCTTTAAGGTAAATAAATGGGTGGACTGACACATAAGGCAAACTTTGCTTAAAGCCTACATTAAAAAATAACTTAATTTCTGTCTCAAGAATATACTACATATATGTATGAAATTTTCAAATAATATTCTGTATACATATATGAACTTGTCAAAGAATAAACTGATACTTCTGTCTCCAGATGGGATGTTCTCTAAAACTTTGCTGTATCCAAAATGGAATCATTCTCTCTAGGGCTGCCCAGTGTCTATAATGTAGCTTAATTACTTTATTTGTTGCCATCCTCCTGAGTAGTGTTTGCTTTATTTGCAGGTTTTTCTTTAAAAACAACTCAGTAACCCAATGCATGCAATTGTTTTTGGGACAAGAGCTTGGTTCACAAATAGGAGGCATTTAGCTCAGTGGACTTTAGCGCTCATAGGTGAGGCATCAGAACATCCTCTGTTCCCGGAAGCCTTCATCCTACCCCTTGTAGGTCATTAGCAGCTACCCTCTTGATTGCTAGGGGTTTTCATGAGTTCAGGGGCTAAACATAAATGGGAAAATATGTCTATACTCTGCCAGATTATTTCTTAAGGTCCATTTATCCTAACGCTTGGAGTTACAATGTACTCATTCCTATTCTCACATAATATGCTATAAAGTTCACATGACAATCCATTTGTCCGTCCTTCTCTTCCTAGCCTGAGTAGTATCTTAGTCCATTTTTGTGCCGTGGTATTACAGAATACTTGGGTGGTTTCTAAAGAACAGAAATTGTTTATTTCTCACGTGTCTAGAGGATGGAAAATCCAAGAAAAAGGGGCTGTAGGTGGGTACCTGGGAGAGGCCTTGCCTGTTTATAATATGGTGCCTTGAATGCTGGACCCTCTGGAGAAACAGAATTTGTTCTTCACATGAAGAACTGTTGAAGAGCAAAAAGGGCGAAAGAAAGTCTAGCTAACTATTCTCTACCAACAACACCAGTCCCACCCACGAGGTGGAGCCCATTTAAGCCTCCATCCCTTGATGCCATTACAGAGGCAGTTAAATTTTACCCCTAGTTCTGCAGGGAACAAACACCCAACCCATGACTGCTAGCTTTCAGTTTTTAGCTTGTATGAATGGTTAATATCCTTCTCCATCTCTTCCAGTGAATTCATGCACCCATCTCCGATGGAACACACCAAGAGTGGTATTGCCACTTCACCATAATGTGGACGTGTGTCCATTTAGAAGCTACCGGCAAACAAATCTTCAGTGTGGCTGATGAGAAATTCTACCAGGTACCATATGTTACTTCAGATTGTTCCACATTCTTGCCAAAACTCGTGGTAGTTTACTTGAGAAGGGCCACATAGCCTTGTGTGTTTGAATGCTTGGTCCCTAGCTGGTAGATTGTCTAAAAGGGATTAGGAGGTGTGGCCTTGTTGGGGAAGGTGTTTCACTGGGGCTGGGGGTTAAAGTTTCCAAAGCTCACGCCAGACCCAGTCTCTTTTTCTTGGACTCCAACTTGTGTAGAAGATGCAGGCTTTCTACCGCTCCGAGTCATATCTGCTGCCACACCTCCTGTCGCGATGATCATGGACTCACCCTTTGAAATGGGAAGCAAGCCCCCCCCAGTTAATGTTTTATTTTATAAAACATTTATAAGTTGCCTTGATCATGGTGTCTCTTCACAGCACTAGGACGGTAGCTAAGACACTTGACAATTTTCTGGGCCAGAGAAACAGTTCAGCAGTTAAGAGAGAGCACACTGCTCTTTCAGAGATCTGAGTTTGGTACCCAGCACCCAAGTCAGACGGCTCACACCTGGTACCCATCTGGAGCAAGGCTTCCAGCAATGCCCCAAGTTCGATAGCCTGCCACCACTTCCTGTTAGCATTCTGCAGTGTCTCCCCTGACTGTTGGCTTGTTTCCTGCCATAAAGGAATGATCCTAGATTGTAAGCAGAATAGGCCCTCCCTGCCCCAAACTGCTTTTTGTCAGATATTTGGTCATGGCAACAAGAAAAGTAACTAAAACTGTTCCGAAACAGGTGTCAGTCTGAAAATCAATTTTGAAACTTTAAAATGCAGATCCCAGGGTCTTTCCTTGACACTCTGTTGAAGGAAGCCCAGAGAGGAGACCAGTGTTTTACACACATTCCCCAAGCCACCCTCATGGAGCCTGGGCACAGACCAACAAAGATGACTTTTCTTTGCATTAAAAGAACAGATGTTATCTGCAGCTGCTACTCATGACACCAAACCATGTGACTCCAAAGACCTTAGGGACACCAGCCCACAGCTGTCTGCCCTTTGGTTGCTATCTGTTATGTGCTTTACTCCAGCAAACGAATGCTTATGAACCGTAATCCTGAAACAAACAAAGCTGCTGTGAAATTACGGGTTAAAGGCTAATAATCTTTACACAAATCCTCTTTGGAATTCTGCAGTTGCGTGTTGGGGAAGGATGGTGTTCCTAGTCTCAGCTGTTAACTGGATAAATCTTTGATTGAAAAATCAGCCCTCTTAAGAAATACGGGCTGTGGAGTCCCAATTCTGACTCGCTCCTTTTTGTTCTTATGTGCTTTTATTTTTGAGACAGAGTCTTGAGAGCACATTTTGGCCTTGAACTCACAATGTAGCTCAGGCTGACCTTGAACTCATGGTGATCCCCCTGCTTCTGCCTCCCAAGTGCTGGGATTACAATCAGCAGCACTGTATCTGATTTGATTCACGATTTGCCCCAGTTTCCTTAAATCTAAAGTGGGAGATGCTGTGCCAGTTTTCTCCAGGATTAAAGGCAAGCAGCACATCTATGGTGCCCGCCCAGCATTTGGCACGTGACAAATCACAGTAATTAACAACATCCTCCTGTTCCTTCCCCCAGTGTCAGAAAAGAGCAACTCTGTTTCTTTTCTTCTGTCTATAATTCCATAAGTCAGAACATAAGTTATATCTTGATATGGCAGCACGGAAGTATTATAAGCATTTCAAAAATACTCGGCTCTTGTTTTGAATGGAGGTACATGATGTTTTGACCCTAGATGTTCTGCAGACATGTCAAGAGTACTTAAAGGAGAATATATTCAAGGATGAGAAAGTAA
Organism: Bramus lutescens; assembly: GCA_001685075.1. Taxonomy (NCBI): domain Eukaryota; kingdom Metazoa; phylum Chordata; class Mammalia; order Rodentia; family Cricetidae; genus Bramus; species Bramus lutescens. The sequence goes on along the minus strand of LOEQ01004751.1, from coordinate 76,817 downwards.
CGAGGCCTTAAAAGGATCATTTCCAAAGGTTCTGAAAGGGGAGTCATTTCAGAGCATGGTCACCAGTTCCAAAAGGGTCAGCTACATTAATTCATTCTTTAGTTAGCTCTTTTGAATTTCAGCTACTTCATTAGGTCTAATACTCAGCTAGGCATTTGTTTAACTTTATTGCTAATGCCTTCTTGCCTTCTGCTAACCTGTGGGACTAGGGCTACAATTTACCCAAGTTTCTCTAAAAGTGGAGGAGTTCAGACTGTGGTTCCTGAATCTTTTGCTGTCCCAAAGTCAGTTAGCTGCCTGGGGTAAGAGGCTGTCTCTGAGCAGGAAAACCTCAGAGTCCACATTCTGATGGTACTTGATAGAATGAATGTGGTCCGTGTTCTGGAAATGATCCCACTCAAAACCAAAAGGAGCAGCCTGAGCTGCAATCCATGCCCTGCTTCCAAATGTTTCCTTCCCTTTAACCCTTTCTGTAAGAGTCCTTTGATATGGAACTCTTCTGGAACCCCTTCTTAAGCCAGAAACAGCAGCAACAGTAAAGACAACTGAAGAAGCTTTAAGTGGCCATGTTTTAGATACAGCAGTTCCCTTCTGTTTAGTTTCCCATTTTTCCAAGATTTCAGGCATCTGTAGTTAACTTTGGAATTAAATGGAAAATGCTAAAAATAGATAATTCATAATTCATACTTTTAAAATAGTTGTCAATAACATAATATGTTGCTATAATAATATATTGTTATAATTTTTCTATCACTATTAGTTGTCATGCATTGCTATATGCCTAACTTATTGAATTTTATCAGAGGTATTCGGATATAGGAAAAAAACATCTTAAAATTATTATTTGCTCTTTGCAATTTCTGAAATCCACTGGAGGGGCTATCTCAGAATACATTTGCCCATGGATGATGGGGACATTCATTGCTTCAGATATGGTTTTCTTCTATTGCTATGGTAAGGATTAAGTTTAAGTATGAAATGTTCCCAGAGCCTTCTGTACTGGATACTTGGTCCCCAGTTAACAACACTATTTTTGGAGGTTGTAGAAACCTTAGGAGATGTAGCCCACCTGAGGGAGTAGGTCATTGCTATAATTTCTTTTTTTTTGAGGTTATTCCTAGTCCTCTGTCTTTCTTTCTCTCTTGTTCTCTTGATCACTATTATGTGAGCTACTTTGCTCTCCCACACCCTCCAGACAGTGTTAGACTAAACTCCCTGACATCATGAGAAAGTCGTTCCTTCTTCATTAAGGCATGCTCTTGGGCATTTGGTCACAGGCCAAAGTGGCCATCAACGGCTCTGAAATAGTGGTATGTGAAGCTGTAGGGGAAAGTCACTAGGGTGTTGAAGAGGGCAGGAACACGGACCGTAGAGCTGGCCCTGGTGTGGTTTTTATTTCATACACCTGTTCTGAGTGGTGGTCAGTCTCCACCTGAATTCTTCCACTCTCAAGTCAACAAGCAGGCAGACATCAGGCTGGAGGGGATGTCGGACAGCCTCAAACTGAGGAGGCTTAATTCCTACACCAAAGACTTACTTGTTCTAATCTATTTTTCCCGTGAAAGGATTTAGAATTCCTTACAGTTTCTGTCGGGAGGAGGTAAAGGGGGAAGCTGATCTTATGGGAAGGAGAGTTAAACCCCGGGATGGTGGTTGACACCTGTGACCCCAGCATTCAGAATGCTGAGGAAGGATTGCTGTGGGGTTGAGGCCAGCTTGGGCTACAGAGTGAGTGCTGGGTCAGCCTGGGCTGGAGAATGAGACCTTGTTTCAACAAAACATAATGGGGCTTAGTAAGCTGGCTCAGTGGGTAAGGGGGCTTACTGACAAGCCTAAGGACCTGAGTTCAGTCCTCATAAACCACAAGGTGAAAGGAGAGAGCCTATTCCAGCGGGTTATCCTCTGACCCAACACATGCCCTGTGGTGCTGGGACACACACACACACATAAAATAAAGATCTAATAGCATAACAACAACAAAACAAGCAAAGTAATCCAAGCCCCAAATAAGAGGACAATTAAAGTGAAGATTGGAAAAACGGTCATGAAATCCAGTGTCTTCAGAGGTAACACACACATTCAGACACGTGTCTACGTGGGTATAATTCTCCAGCCTGGGCTATCAGGCGAGATCCTGTCACAAAAACAAAACACACTCAACCCAACTAGCCATCCAAACAAACAAAAGCCAGGCACATGCCCTGTCCAGCTGCATGTCTGCCTCTGCCAAGTTCCCCAGCGGGCCATTCCACTACTGCAAGCTTAGCCCAGACTCGACCCAGCAGAATTAACATTCCACACAGGAAAGCCAGCTCTCAGGAACAGAAGCCACAGGCAGGAACAGGGTGGGGAGAGAGGTTTGTTCAGTGGTGATTGCAACAGCACAAGGATCTGCAAAGTCCCCGGGTTGGATGACACTCTGGGTGCCTCTGCGTCTCTACTTTCGTAAGGTAGGCCTTTGTTTCTGAACATAGCCACATTTCTGACTGCTCATCTTAAAGCCATGCCCGAGGGTTGGTGTAGCTGCAAGCCTCCTAAGGATGCGTGTTGAAAACCATGATTCCTTAGAGATGGAGCAGCCACGGAATCCCTCAATCTGATGTTTTGATTTTGTGCCTAGAAATCTCAGCAAATGGTGAAAATGATTGGAAATCACCATTGTCATAGAGACCAAATCTCACATTTGAAACCCCAAAGAAACTCTGAAGTCCTAATATCAGAGTCCATGTACTCTGTCTGTATAGAACTCTCTAGATAGAATAGTTGAGGGTAACCTTGAACTCCACCTCCCAAGTGCTAGGATTTTACAGGCAATTGCTGCCATGCCCGGTGTGTGCAGGCATGCAGGCATGCGTGCCTGTGTGTGTGTGTGTGTGTATGCATATGTGAAGGCCAGAGGCAGCTTTTGGGTGTCTTTCTCAATTGCTTCATCATATAATTTTGACACAGCATCTCTCGCTGACCCTAGAACTCAGTGATTTGGCTAAACTCACTACTCCCCAAGTCCCAGGGGTCCTTCGGTCTACTTCCTGCCTTTTTCTCTTGTGTGGGTCTTAGGCCTCAGGCTCAGGTCCTCATGCACAGCCCCCACTTTACTGAGTTGTCCTCCCAGACAGTTTTCCTGCTTTCAGAGTCACAGTCTCATTCTATGCTCATGTTAGAGCTCTATGGTCCCAATAGACACATCATTAATAATTTTTTTAACACAACAACTGTGTTTGCTTGTTTGTTTTGAGACAGGAGCTCTTGTTGGCAAGGCTGGCCTCCAACTCACTATGTAGTCAGTATGTAATTAAGGGTGATCTTGACCTGCCTGCTTCTACCCCCTAAAGAACTGCATGCAAGTGCTAGCACACTTGTCTAATACACATTTTTAAAAACTTTATTTATTCTTTGTGTCTTTTACAACATGCATCTCCATCCCATTCATTTCCTCATCCCTTTCATATCCACCCTCTGCCCTTGCCAACATCCCCCACCCCAAATAAAATAAAATAAAATTTAAGAGGAAAAGAAAAGGAAAAGGAAAAAAAAAGAGAAGGAAAAACCGATCTTGTCATGGAAGTTGCACCATGACACAGTGACTCACACAGTAAATTCTTTTGTCCATGCATCTTCACTTGCATGTGTTCACTGCAAAGAGTCATTGGTATTGTCTGAGGCCTCTGGTTTCTGCTACACTATTGGTGCTGGGCCCTCACTGAGACTCCTCTTGGTTATCCTGTTGTTGCCTTGTGTCATGGAGATCCTGCAGCTTTGGGTCTGCAAGACCGGACCCTTCATGTGCTCCAGTAGATCACAGATGGGGTGGATGTCGGAATGAGCCAACTCAAACCTGTTTCTGAGCCTGCTGGGTAGTTGCAGAGTTGGGTCAACCTGCCAGCTCTCCCTTGTCCTCATCACCAGGGTGAGCTCTCCTACATCACCCTGGCTAGTTCACTCCTTGCAGCAATGAGCAAGGGGCCAGTTTTCCTGCTCTTTTGACCTCAGGGCCAGCTCCTCTACCTGCATCAAGCATTGATGATGATGATGATGATGGTGGTGGTGGTGGTGGTGTGTGTGGTATGAGGGGTTAGGTGGGGTGTCGAAAATACTTTTAAAAGGCTATCTTAACCTCAAACTTTAACTGCATCTTAACCCCAAACTTTATCTGGGTAGTTGCAGAGTTGGGTCAAGATAAAAAAAGAGAGAGAGAGAGAGAAAGGAAAGAAAGAAAGAAAGAAAGAAAGAAAGAAAGANAGAAAGAAAGAAAGAAAGAAAGAAAGAAAGAAAGAAAGAAAGAAAGAAAATCATAAGTTTTCAGTAAGTTTGGTTAGGATTCACTTTATTAAATCTGAACCTCACTAGGTGTGATGGTTTGTGCCTTTAAATGGATCTCCATGATGTGGTCAGCCTGGTGGATGTAGCAAGTTCCAGGCTAGTCAAGGCTGCATAGTGAGACCCTGTCTCAAAAAAACAAAACAAACCAACAGTCCCTCACCAAAAACAATACCCCCAAACCAAACCTCTGTAACTCATAGCCCTGGGGCTTCTATTCCCATTATCCTTCAGGCAGATTCTACACTTTACTTTTCTTAATGAAACACGCACCATCTGGATGCTTAGTAACAAAAGGGTTATGCTAGAAAGGATAACCATCTTGAGTGAAATTTGCACTAGGCGGATGAGCTGAGGCTATAGGTCAGTGTTAGAGGATTTGCCTGCCATGCACAAGGCCCTGGGTTTGATGCTTGACCCTCCAGGTCAAGGGATCCGCCGTGGACACCTTGTCTCTCTTCTCTCCTCCTCCACAGGTTACAGAGTTTCCCTTTGCTTTCTTTCTCCTTCTTTTTCTGAAAAAATACTGGTCCTGGAGAGAGCACCCTGAGCCAGTGCTTGCTAAGCAAGCACTTTGACCACTGGGCAATGGGCTCTTTTGGTCTAACTTTCATGGTCCATGTTGGCTTCTGAGAAATTGAGGAAGTGTGTTTGTGTTTTCAGATGACTCGTCCTTCTGTCATTGTCCTAATCTACCTTTAGAAACACAAATGTGACTCGATGACTCTGCGCATCCAGTGGACAGACGTGTGGCACTATCTGGCTTCCCTGGGACACCACCTTTTCCTGTTACTCCGGTATTCCTGCCGCGGAGTTTGCCATGAGCACAGAGCATGCGCAGACTTCTACACCATTTGCCCTTCTCATTTGATTAATGTCAAGGCAATGCCTCAGACTTCCTTGTCTGTAGCTTTCAGCTTTCATTTCTAAAACATACTAATTCTTTCCACAGGCAATTCAGGTTGCTTTCATCTAAGGAGGTCTGAATGGTTCCCCTGTAAATGGAAGAAGTAGTAGGAGACCCTGGGCCCCAAGGCAGCTAATTACAAGCCAAGCATCCCAGTAAACTTTATTGTCCTTGATTTTCAAAGAAGTACGTTGGACGTCAGGAAGTTCTCTTGCATGGAAACATGAAATACTCTCAGATCCCTGGAGCCAGTGACACCGCTGGCATCACTTTTGAAAGGAGAGCGCTAACCACAGAAGATTACAGGCTGGAACACCACAGTCTCAGACTCAAAAGCGCTTGCTTTCCAGTTATGGGAAGGAAAGTCACACACAGGTCGTTCGCTGAGGAATCAAGTCATTCAGTGGTGAAAAAGACCAATGTGTGCAATCTCTGCAGTTAATGCCACTCACTAAACTCGGATGATCTTGGATGCTACTCCAGCCGTCCTGTTATATATCACACACAGCACCTATACAACACAGGAAGGGACATTTGTTCCCTTCTCCACTCCTGTCACAGCCATTCACCGCTGCTTCTGAATGGCAGTTTGCCAGTTGGAGGCCAAACCATGACTTGTCCCTCTGACCATGGTTTGCCTGGTAGGTAAGGATTGACAAGACACCTACCGGACCAGAAAATAGCTCTGACTCTTACCACAGGCTCTGAAATGGGAGACAGAAAAGGGTCAACACAAAACCTCCCACAGAAGGTTTATTTGGTTGTGGGAGGCCTCTTGGTACTCACTGGCTTGGAACTAACCCTTTCCCCAAGCTCGTAGGTGGAAGGCCATCCGAGTCCAGCATCAGCAGCGAAGACCAACAGCTTTTCAGCCACAAAACAGACAGAAACCCCTAACAAGAAGCAAAATCTCAGTCACAGACAATAGTTATTTAAAAATAGCACATGGGGGAGGGGGACCCTACAGCTTATTATTCCTTTTTCCCTCCTCTGCAATGTCTCAGATGGGAGGTTTTTAAGATGTGTTTTTCTAAATATTGAAAAAAAAAGCCCTCCACTGGGAATAAAATCATGGGTGACATTAAATCTCCACGTTGTATTTTGCCTCTGTCTTGTCTATGTTCATCAAAGAATGGGCTAGGAGTCTAGATTTTTAGGACATAGAGCATGGTAAACAGTGTTATGTTTTGGATCTTAAATGCCTCACAAAGGTCATGGCTTTAGGAGATGTTGGGGCTCAGCGGCAGGAGGTTAGGTCACGGCCACACCCTTAGACCCAGCCGTTTCCTGTGTCTCTGCACCCCTGGATGCAGGGGTGCACAGCCTCTCTGCCACACACCGTGACACAGCTCACTGCCTTACCACAGGCCCAAGGCCAAGTTTTCTTGCTCTAAAATCTGTGAACTCAGAAGCCACAGCAAATGGTGTCTCCTTCAGAAGACTGATCTCTTCCGTTGTTCCTCACAGCGGCAGAAAGCCGACCTACATGATTACCGTCCCTTCTACAGCCATGAAAATCTCAACATGCTCCTTTCTATCTGAGCCCCCTCCCTGGGAAGCCATATGGGGGATTGACAGCCTCCCGCACGGAGCAGCTGTCGTGCATACAGCTTTTAAATGTATCTGTTGATTCAGGCAGAGTCACTTTAGCTCAAGGGGCGTGATTTGGAACAACCCACTTTTCTGGCTGGTTGGCCTATTCCTTGATGGAAAGTCCCACTCTTCTAAGGACTGTTCATCTCCCCCAAGGATTTCCTATTAAGCTAGTTGGTTTGTAATGGAAAAAACCATAAAATGCCTGGGACTTTACAGCCGCTGTGTGCATTTTTTCCCTTATTTTTGTAGTACACTTCAGTGACCTCCAGGTGGCAGTAAAGGTTCCAACCAATTTTGACAGGAATAAGCAATCTAAATTGCTTCATAGGATCTTACAGGGTTAATTGACAGGACTATTAAGAATGACTTACTTCCTCGTGCTTGTAGTCTAGCTCTCCCCCCACCCCCATTTTGCAGCCACAGGTTGTGAGAGCAAGGAACTCTTGAGAGCCAAGCGTAAGGCTGGAAGCAAGGTTTAGGTCAGGGTTATTCTAGCTTATATGTCACTCGCAGCCCTCAGGCAATGATTTCAAGTCGTATCCAGGCATCTTGACTTTTCATTTATTTACACTGAAAAATATGTCCTGTTTGAAATGTAAAGGTATTTGGTCAATAACCTCCATTAACCCGGCATCATTTTAATGAGTGTAGGTAAGAAGCTCACAGATTGGATTTCCTAAACACACACCTAAGAACCGCAACAACACAAATGTTAGAAGAAAAGCATGCTGGGAAGAACTGCTTGGTCTCCAAAGTCAAGTTTTCCAAAAGCCAGGTGGTGCCAGGTGGTAGGAAAACTTTCCTAACACACAGGTTTCTATTCTTAAATTTAATTCAGAAAGGAGTAGACAGAAGAAACTGAGTCTGGATGTTGGCAACTTTCTGCATTCTGGGACAAAATACCTGGCGAGGTAAGAAACAGAAGACTTATTTTAGCTCCACAGCATTTTACAGTGGGTTGTGATCTTCCATCCTAAGTCCGGCTGAAGAGCCATCATTGACACCGGCTTTCGCTGGGAAGATGTGAGCAAACGTCTTCTCACTTCAGGTAGAGCAGAGGACGGGTCAAAGCAACGATTCTACTAACAAACCAGAGTAAAAGTTTCACCCGGTCCAACTTGGTGAATCACAAATTGACTGAGCTTCCTACCTGGAGCATCGGAGGGGAAGCCCGCCTTGCAAGCCTCTGCGTCGCTGCAAAGGACCACTCCACGTGGGAGGTGGCTCGTGGAAGCTGCATCGTGGAGTCCTGCCTTCTGGTTAACCTTACTGCTCTGGGTATTCTTAGTGCCTCCCAACATAAACGCGCAGCGGAGGTAGAATTGCATACAGCTGGGAGGCGATTGCAGTCAGAAATGATTGGCTGGAATCTATGAGGAACCCTTCACAGGTCAGATCTTGTGGAGAGGTGCCTTGTGGGTAATCACAGCTTCTCTGTTTCTAAAGCTCAGAAGACAATATTCTACTGCAAACCTCTACGCCGTTGACTACCAGGTCTTGCCTGTCACCCTGCTTGTGTGTCACATTGCAAGTTAAGGAAGGAAGGAAGGGTTCACGTCCTACTCCCAGCTTGAGGGTCAGTAATAGCATGGTGGTGAGAGCAAGGCAGTGGAAGGGAGAGGCTGTCAAGTTCACGCGCCCGCAACCGGGAAAGGGAGAGAGATGAAAATGAACGCTGGTACTCCCACAGCTTGCTCCCTTGATTCAGTCTGGGATCTCAACCCGAGAAGTCATGCCCATCCACATTTAGGGCGGGATTTCCTTCTTCAGTGAAAATTTCTGGAAGCATCTCTGTAGACATACCCAGAAGTGTGTTTCCATGGTGATTCTAAGTCCTATCAAGTTGAGAAGATTATCGCGCCTACCTTTCCTGTTTGTTACTCCATTAGATCACGGCATTGTATATACATTATCTAAAAAATAAAACCACTTAAAAAATAAAACAGCCCAAAGCTCAACCCAGAAGCTTGTGTGTACTGTAAGCTACTGTTCCTGGTGAAATGAATGGTTGCTAGACTAAGTCATTGCCTGGATGTCCATTCTGCGCCTATCGTAGGTAAAGCACTCTGTTGGGAGGCCAGGGCCAGGCTGTTTGAAGACACAATTATTCTTCTGAATGTTACCGCTTTCCCCCAAAGAAGTAGAGAATGTGATTTAGAGAAGGTGGCTTACGCTTGGTATAACTTGGCATAGAGGGCTTATTAAACCAATCCAGGGGCAGCAAGACAGCTATGTGGGTGAAGGTCCTATCTGCCTGTGTAGTAGGAGAGAACCAGCTCCCACAAGCTGTCCTCTGACACACACACACACACACACAC
>LOEQ01004751.1:26955-62856 GCA_001685075.1 Bramus lutescens | reverse complement strand
CCAGCCACCCAGCCACTCAGCCACCCAGCCACCCTAGCCACCCAGTCACCCATTCACCCAGCCACCAGATACCCAGCCACTCCAGCCATCCAGCCACCCAGCCACCCTACTATCCAGTTACCCAACCACCCAGCCACCCAACTATCCAGTTACCCAGCCACCCAGCCACCCAGTCACCCAGCCACCCAGCCACTCAGCCACCCAACCATCCAGTCACCCAACCATCCAGTCACCTAGCCATCCAGCCAAATAGCCAGCCATGGGATAAAAAGTAAAGAAAGATATACAGAAATTGAAAAGGGTAAAAGCCTAGAGGCAAAAGGTAGATGGAATGTTTTAAGAAAAGCTAGCTAGCAATGAGCCAAGCAAAAGTCGGGCTTTCATAAGAAAGAATAAGTCTCTGTGTATCTGTGTGTTTACTCGGGAGCTGGGAGCTGGGAGCTGGGTGCTGGGGCCCTCAACTAATAAAAGAGTAAAAATAATCAACTACAGCAAGCTGTGCTCTGCTGACATTAAAGGGGAGTTTGAAAAACGCAGACAGGGAATCCAGCAATATCATTCTACTTTTCTTGGTGCCTGAGGAAAATGTATCCCTGATCTTTAAAAATTTTTAGTATTTTTACAAATGAACTTTTTAGTAGTGTAGTAGTAGAATTCTAGTCTGTCATGTGTGAAGCTGTGGGTTCCATCCCTACCATAAAACTAACAAACAAACACACACACACACACACACACACACACACACAGATACACATACACACACAAACCCATCAATACGATATAATGTCTCATAAAAATGCCTTTTTCTGGGCATTGTGGCTCTGTTATTCTAGCATTTGGGATCTGAGGCAGGAAAATTTGTTATGCGTTTGAGACCAGCCTCAAACTTGAGGCTTCACAGTGAGTCCCAGTTCAGTTACAACAACAACAAAAGCAACAGCAATAATAATACATCTTTAAGTTTTAGCCTAGTTTTGTATTTACGAAAGAACTGTTAGGCCCACTCAGAGTCCTTGCCTCCAGCACACCCACAACCCTGTCATGGTTTGTGTGGCCCACCTGTCACGTTTGCCATTGTTGAATCAGCCCATAACAGATCCATTGATCCTCTCGTCATTGATGTCCAGTGCCTTTGTGCAGCTGCAGCAAACTACCACTCTTGGGTCCTACACTGCACTACCTGGCCTCTCTCATCTTTTCTTGGCTGTGACCGATTCCTCAGACTGTCTTTGCTTCTGTGGACCTTGGGAGTTTAGAGGCATCATTGCCAGGGACTTGGTAGACTGGTCTTGCAGGAGGCCTCAAAGGCTGTTTTCCTCACGGTTGTATGGAGTTCGGGGTTGTGAGAAAGAGACTTTCTCTTTCATCCAAGCTTATGCTGGTTGTTTCTTTGCCTCCTTCAAAGCTCTCAGCTTCAGGCAGCAAGAGTCACACTGCACAAGTGCAGCCCCTCCCCGGTGCTCAGTTATCGTTCAAGCTAAGCACCTTTGCTATTTCTTTCGCTAAGAACAGAAACAGATTTAGAAGCTGGGGGTGTGCTTGGCAATAGCCGATGAAAGGGAAGGTATGTGTGTGTGTTGTTGTTGTTGTGTGGCTCATTTCCAATTATAGCTGCTACCCAGGGAGATATAGGGCATTCCTCATCAGCAATGGATTATTTTAATCATAAATGTGAACAGTATATGCATTCTCTTTCCTTTTTGTCAAAGAGGAGACTCTTATTTTTCTTTATACTGGCATAATTTGTATCCTTTTCCATTTTTTTATTTTCAGTTGCTAGAGGAGTCAGGTTCACATTTAGTTAGTTAGTTAGTTAGTTTGGGTTCATCTTTAATATGGTCCGCAGTGCTGCTTTTGGATCCTACAGCCAAAGCAAGGTAGGGACCACACTAAAGAGAGCTCTCAGTTGCTGCAGCGCTTGCCATGTGAGCACGAGACCCCAGAACCCATTGGAGCAGCCACACAGCAGCATGCACTGTAACCCAGCACTGGGGAGGCAGCAACAAGAGGATCCTGGGGTTCTCGGGCCAGTCAGTCCAACTGAATTATCAAGCTCAAGGCTGAGCAGAAAACCTTGTCTCAAACAATAAGGTGGAGAGTAATTGAGAAAGATATCCGATGTCAACTTCTGGTCTCCACATGATACATATATACTTACCCCCTCCCCCCGCCAACAGAGGGATAATATGTCTCAACTGGAATTTATTTTAAGAAAGCAAGAGTGAGTCATCATTAGAAAACTAATATCTTTCATATTACTGAGAGCCAAAGAAAGAGCCCGTGTAGTCATCACTACGTATGCTCATGTTGAAACAGTCAATAAAATGTCAATTGATGACCTCTCCTTTTCATTGACATGCGATTTTTAAATTTCATTTAATACCATGCAAATGTATTAAACTTCTTCATCAATGTAGCAGATACCTGAGAGGAAAATATAAAGGAATAAAGGTGTCTGGCTCCTATTGTCAGAGGTTTCACTCCTTCCACATTTGATTCCATTGCTTCCGAGGAGGCAGGGAGAGGAGAGAGCTGAGAATACCACGGCAGAAAGATAGGGAGTTACAAGGCTGCTTCCCTCACAGTAGCTAGAAAGGACAGACCCAGGGCAAAGCACTCTGGCAAGGACAAGCCTAAGTGACCTACGTCTTCCAGCTAGGCTCCAGTTGCAGAATTTCATCACCCCCAGTCACCTAGTAAATATAGCTGTTGATGAAGCCATTGATGAAGTCAAAGACCTTAATATCTGATTATCTCTCAACGGGTCGGTTGCTCTAGCATCTGGGGACCAAGCATTCAACCCACAAGCCTTTGGGTGAAAGGCTTACACTATAGCAATATGTAAATGATACATATTTATATTGTTAGTTCTTGGGACTTATTTTAGGCCCTTATGCTCCCTCAAATCCCTCCTATAACACGGCAGGGTATTGTTATATCACCTGTGCATACCCACCTGTGTACATTAAGATATCTCACTCATAATACCCAATAGATTATAGATGTTCCATAAACTGCTGTTCTGTTGTATTAGTTAGGGAATAGTCACAAACCTGTAGATGTTCAGTACAGAAATAGTTCTAGGAAACCTTTTAAAATTTTTTAATAAAACAGAAAACTTAATTCCAGACAATGCCTTGCTCTTGCATTCAGACTACAAACTGTAGTAGTAGATCTCTCTTTTTTAATAAAAAGACTTGTGTGAGAATTGTCGGTACACCAATTCCACCAAAAATTACAAGTTAGCAAACCTAAAGTCAGAGAATGAGATGTCAAGACAATTAAACACTAGAGATGATGGAGCCTCTCAAACATGGAGTCTTCTTTGATAGTCTTCAATGTAGCTCATTTATAATCTTAAAAAAATTTAAGAAGACCAATTATGTTAAGTAACCCCTAAAGGAAAGAGACAGACGACCTAATTGATAATATTCACAGCTCTGTTGTCAAGTTCAAGGACTGTGATCTTGTCTAACCTGGATACAATATGCACATACGATGGCTGTCTTGGCTGTTCCCCTTCCAACTATTTCTATGGTTCCAGAGATTTCTTCACCAAGAGATTCTATTAGCACTGTGGTTCCATTTTCCACTGCCAACTGGAAGAATAAAACCTTTCCTAGCCTCCTAATGGAGCAGACACACTGAGCTGGTATGTAGGCATTGATGGCTGACCTGGACCTCTGAATGTCTTCTATCTCTCGTTCATTGAACTCATAGATGGAGAACTACTGACTACTATACATGCCTTTTATTACATACGTATGTGTGTGTGTGTGTGTGTGTGTGTGTGTGTCTACACTGTAGCTCAAAACTTAGCTTCTTGGTTAAGGTGATAGCATTAGAGACTTTGTCCTAAAAATAGAGAACAATACAAGAATGCCTACTATTTAACACTGGACTGGAAAGAAAGTAAATAGGGATCAGCAAGATGGCTCAGTGGGTAAAGGTGCGGGCCTCCTGAGTTCTGGGATTAAATTGGATGTTGCCACATCTGGAGAGTTTAAACATATTGAAAAGTTCTTTAATTTCTAAAGGCTTTCTTTACAGGAATATGTCATGTGTTGCGCAGGCTTCCTCCCCTTCTGCTCTCCCACCCCCACCCCCTTCCAGTTAATCTCTTTGGTTCACTGGACGATTTCACTTCTGCTTTTATTTAAATCTAGAGATGGGATTTTATGTGACTATGAAATCTAGAGACCATGAATGGGAGGAAAGACATCTTTGTCTTTCTGACACTGGCTGAATTCACCTCGCATGGTTGTCTCCAGGTGCGTCTGATCCGCTTAAAAACATTTTTGACTTCGAGGCAAGCCTTTGGGAGGATTCAGTAGGTGTCAGTAGTTGACCCTGACAACTGGAGAGGGTGAGCTGCTGCTCCTGGCTTTGTCCAAACAAGCCTACAGTCACCAGGGAAAGAGCCTGTGTGATAGACAGCAGGTTGGGCCCCAAAGCCACTATAATTTCTGCCTTACTCCGAATTCAATTCATTTCAGGAAACCCTAACTTTTATCCCAGCCTGCTTTGTTCTCTGCACCTCTGGAGAGCCTCAGGCCATGAATTTATTTGGGAGGTTGGCACAAAAGGTAGAGGAGGAACCATGCTGATCACTGTCAGTGTTAATTACTCTTTCATATTAATACACTTTTGGAATACACTCCAAAATAATGATGGACAAACTTAGGGAAAAAGTTATCTTGGGGTCAAACAAAACCCAGTTTTTAGGCATCCCTTACTGACTCATCCACATGGATGCCGGGTTCTGAGGTTACTCGGAAGGTAGTCACATAGACAGAGGGCTTAGGCAAGGATGCGTGAAGTTTTGCTCTTGTTCAATTTAATTAAAGCCCAGTGGTAATCTAGACTTTTATATGATTACAGGCAGTTATTATCTAAATTGTTTTCCAAAGGCCAACTTTGACTCAGTGTGCCTTTCAAAGCTTTGCACAGAACAAAATAATTATTAGGCACGAGTTTTAGCTCAGGCTAAGAACTTGAAGTTCAAAGCCTTTTGTCTAAGTTTCCGAAGTGTGTGGGTTAGCACTCAAACGGCGGCTCAGGAGAAGGCCTTCCCTGAAGCCACTTTTGCTCCTCTCTAAGCAGGCAAGTAAGAAAGAGGCCTGGGAGTTCCCCATTCTCTGGAGAGGAATTTTCCCCCTTTACTCAGGTGTTAGATTGAAAAATAGCATTTCACGTCGGTACAGGTTTCCAGACAAGGTTAAATGTGAGGCTAGGTCTTCTCGCTTAGATTGTGAACTGTTAACCAGGAGATGGGCAGTGTGAGTCTGAAGAGGCCGCTGAGGGATACTGTGAAGGTCAGCATCTTCATGCCCAAGTTAAAATGAGCCCCCAAAGTCTTTGACCAGTGTCCCCCTTTCTCCCTACATAGATGAACATTTAGTGATCCGGCTGCCCCAGGGCACTCAGTACATAGCTCTGTAGTTCCGTTTCTTTTGGGTTTTGCACCTTTCCTAAGAGGGCATGTCACAACTGTCCTTTATAGCTCTTCTTGGTTCTGTTTGTTAACTATCAAAAACAGGTAGAAAATACATCTCCAGCTATTTTGAGCTTTCTCAAGAAGTCTGAATCCTGTTTCCTAATTTAAGGGTATAATAGAATTCTAGCCATTTCCCTTCCAGGACTCTATATAGCAAATTCCAACAGATACACTTGTTAGAGCAGGACTAACATGCTAGGTTTCTGAAACTGAAAGAAAAAAGGTAATTGTTAGGGAGTCGAATTGCAGCTAGAGACAAGGCAGCGTCTGCCTTCTTAACCTGTGGGTCATGACCCCACACCGGGTTACATNTGGCAACAGTAAAAGGTCTCCAAATGTGCATCAACCAAAAATGAATTGGAAACCAATACGTCTGGCATCTGAGATGCTTGCAGCCATAGAAGCCCACGTTCCATTGCACTGTCACTTCAGCCTTGGATCTGAACTCACAGCACACACACTTTGCCTGACGCACATTGTCACAACAGCACCCATGCCTCTGAGTGCAGCCTGGAACCCCTCAGCTCCCATTGGAGGCCATGAGGTAGCAAGTGTTGCTGTGTCTTTCTTTACTGCGCTTATGAAGTTTCCCACTCATGCTGAAACAATGTTTTCGTTGTGCAGCACAGACTTACCATTTTCTTACCGTCATTCCTCACCGTGCAAATGTCTAATTGTCTTTGCAATGGATTGTGCTAGAAAGCCAGGTTTTGGAAAAGCATTACTATTTATTTTGTGTAGAGGCAGAGGGTTCTTGCTGCTAAAAGAGGACAACATGGGGGAGTCACTTCTTCCTTTTGACCATGTGGGTCCCAGGGATCGAACTCAGGTCTTCACTCTTGTTGGCAGGTGCCTTTACCCACCTTGGCGGTCCAGATCTTTAGAATTACTGCTTTAGTTGCTGACTTGAATTTCATTAATAAAAATCATTTCATGAATTTTGGCTTGGATTAGGAGAGAATTTCCAACAAATTCTGAAATGACCCTGCACCTGTTTCTGCCATTTTGTATTTATTTATGTGCATATTCATGTAAAGAAGTAGTCCCAGCACTGATGATTATGAAATCAAAATATTGATCAGCTTGGAAATATTGGAGATAACCTGACTCCCCGCAGAATCAAATATTCAGCCAAGATTTAATTCTTTATGTAAAAATAAACAAACATATGCATGTCAGTATGGTGACTTGCTTTCATCTTTAATAAACAGTGAAATTATAAACATATACCAAAAATTGCTCTAAAATAAATTTCTTTATTATCAGTAACTGGTCTGTATGCTTATTTCATAGCCCTATGTACCTGTGGCCACATAAACTTTTCTTGTGTGAGAAGTAGAAAATGTTTAAGAAGTCCTTTATTACAGAACAAAGAAGCAAATAGCTGAAGATTGTACAAAAGTGAAAAATACTAATAATTTTTGAGACAGAGTCTTGCTATCTAATGTGGTCTGACTTTGAACTCCATAGTGCTAGAATCACAGCCATGTACCATCACATCCAGCTCAAAAGCATCTTTTAAAATGAATTGGGTTCAGTGGCATATACATAAAGCCCCAGAACTTGGGAGGTAGAATCAGGAGGATCAGGTATTCAAGGTCACCCTTGGCAACATTACTTTTTTGAGGTCAGCTGGTGCTACCCGAGTCCCTGCCTCACAGAAAAATCAGCAAAGCAAAGCAAAATCAAAACAAAACCGCCACAACAAAATAAGGATGTGGCTCAAGTGACATATCCAAGCCAATCTTATTAGGATTTAGAGGTTTTGCTCACTGACTTCTCCTGAGGTTCCCGACCAGTGCTTTAGGTGACAACTATTGTGCTTGCAGCCCGCAGGCATCGATGCAGCCCTGTGCTACTTAAACTATTGTTGTTATTATTATTCGTGTGTGCATACATTACAGTACATTTGTGCATGTCAGAGGACGGCTTTGTATTAGTTCCGTCTCTCCATGGGTTTCAGGGGTCAAACTCAGTTTCTCAGGCTTGTGCCTTGTCTGCTGAGCCATCCCACCGACCCTCATAGTGATTTTTTAAAAAGCCACAAAGGACCTAAAGACTGTTCTGTTATTACCTGTGATTCTAACTTTCTGTGGACAACCTCAGTTATTCTAAGATCAAGGAACAAGGAATAGGAAGATGAGAAAGTGTGCCCCATGAAGATAAATACCAAAGGAAGATGATTCTTTAGACCAACAGTTCTCAACCTATGGGTCGAGACCCCTTTGGGGGTCACATTACAGATATTCTGCATATCAGATATTGATGTTATGACTCATAACAATAGCAACATTACAGCTCCGAAGTAGCAATGAGATAACTTTATGGTTGAGGATCACCACAACATGAGGAACTGTATTAAAGAGTTGCAGCATTAGGAAGGTTGAGAACCACTAAACTAGACAGACAATGGGAATATGTCAGAGTCTTTTAGGGACCAAATTCATCTGGAAGCTCTAGAAGGGGGAACTGAAAACTGATGCTCAACATCCAGCAAGAAGGAAGTCAGGGAGAGAAAGGAAGCTCATCACAGCATCTCAGCACATTGCTAAGTAGAAACAAATCCTAGGCCTGACACCATTGCAAATATTATTGGCTAATATTCCTAACATTTTCCCCATTGGTTGAATTAAGTACAAGTGACTCTCTAGACAGCAAGAGCCCCTAGCAATGAAACAATTTTTATAAGCAAACAAATGCTAAGGGTCTAATAGACCCTGCCCTGTGCTTGCTGTTGGATAATGTGTCCCTGCAGGAGGCCTGGCATTTATAAGCCAAAGGTAAAACGAATATCAAATAAAGCAGTGTCAACATCAGGAAAGTATGCTGCATGTCTATGGAAGCAAATGGGGCAGGGGGTGGGGGAGGTGGGCTTAAAGATCAGTGGATTTCTATTGGGATGACCTAGATCTTCCTGGCCACCTAATTTGTTGTCTTCTCATGGGCTCTAGCTTCCCTCCTCTCCACAAGATTGCTCCTCTTCAAGATACATCTCAGCTGAGGGTGCAGCTCAGTGTGTGCTGTGCTCGCCTATCATGTACGAGGCCCACAGTTCGATTCCCAGAACTACAAAAAGATGTTGCTTAAGGAATGAACCTGAGAGGATCCATGCTTTCCTAAGTTACAAAAAAGAAAAGCTGGTAAGATTGGGGTTTTGTTAGAAAGATGGAGAGGGGCAGGCACCAATTCTCTCTCTCTCTCTCTCTCTCTCCAGGAGATAGGACCTAGGGCCTTCTCTATGCTAGTCTACTGTTCTGCCACTAAGCCATACATCAGCCCTGCTATTACCTCTCTCTTACTTTATATACAATGACATTAACTTTCCATGGTGCTCAATTCTGTGAACTTTGTCAAGTGCATAGAAATTGTGTAGCCATTGCCACTACAATCTCAATGGAGAGAACTGTACCAGGAAAGCAAAAGGACATTGAGTGTGGTATACAATGATAATCACTAGTCTGTGTCTAGCCTGGGCTACATAGGGAGACCCAGTGATTGTATCTATAACCAGCTGGCACGAATTTAATGTGGTCTGAATGGCAGAGGTGTGTGGAGGAATGTTCTTGGGTCCTTTCCTCTTTATGAGTTCACAAAGGAAGGTGTCCAGACAATTTAAAATTTCCTGTAGGGAAGCACAGACAGCACACTATAGGACTTTAAAGAAGAGAGAAACATGCAGCCTCCAGGATGCATTATTCTAGCAGCTGAATGCTTTGTCTTTGGTCATTAAGCTGTGGCTGACTTCATAGACTGCCTTGATTTCCAAGGACTCAAATTGCTCCTTGATTCTTTCTACCCTTTCTAGTCCTTCAGCTCACAAGGCTGGGTGTTTTTGTCCTATGGGTTCAGGGTGTGCTTGGATTGCAGAAAGGGAGGCAGGATCTGCAAATCTCACTCCAACCAGGACCAGTTAACACAGGATAGCCTTCAGGACCTGCCTTTAGCAAGTAGATGTTGCTGACAAACTATTTAGAAAATATGCATGCATGATTTCTGTGAACTTGACAGACACTTTGAACACAATAAGGGATATAATAAAGTAAAAACTTGGCTATTAGGCCTGGCCATGTAGTTCAGTAGGTAGAGTGTTTCCCTAGCATGCACAAAGATCCCGGTTCGATTCCTCAACACTACATAAACGGGTTGTGATAGTACAGGCCTGTAATGCCATCATTCAGGAGGTTGAGTCAGGAGAATCAGAAATTTGAAGTCATCCTCAGCTACATAGCAAGTCTGAGGTTATTTTGGGATACAGGAGAGAGACCCTGCCTCAAAAAATATATTGATTATTAGGACAGCTAGCCCAACTAACACTTACAAGCGAAAATACAGTCCAGAAAAAGCTGCATTTGAGCCTGTTCCACAGAACCAGGGTGTCTCCAGTCCCATGAATGAGCCTCCCGGCAGCTGAACAGTAGTATCCGAGCCATGCTGTTTCCTTTCAGGGAACTGGCGCCAATGTTTGTCTTGAGTGCCTGGGGCCAGCACTTTGCCTTTGTGCAAAGTAGGGAAAGCTGTCCCTGCATTGTACTTCTGTGTTTCTATCTATTAGGATATTGCTGTCATATGCAATGAGCTGTGATAGGCAATTGATTACAAACCCTTGAGGCATGAACTCTGCATGGTGCCCCTTAGGGGATTGTGTGGTATGTAGCCAATACAGCTGTTACAGCAGACTCTTACATCAGTCTTGAGACCCAGTTGTTCAGGATCTAAGAAAAACTCCCATTGTTTCTGAAGGTATGAGCCAGAGGTCTGGAGGGCGTCTGCCAGTTTATTAATAAATTAATGCAACACTTACAGTGTAGTTATAAAATTGGAGGGTCAGTGCTGTATGCTTGAACCTCTCCTTTAACCTTCCCCCAAACAACTGTGAATATTATTTTATACTTATTTTATTACTAGCATTATTATTAGTGTGTGTGTGTGTGTGTGTGTGTGTCATTGTGCTTGTGTGGAGGGCAGAGGACAACTTTCAGGAGCCAGTTCTCTCCATAGTATAGTTTCTGGGGCTCAAACTCAGGTACTAAGACAGACTGCAAGCATTTCTTACCCACTGAGTCGTCTTGCTGGCAAAGAGGTCCAAGATAGGACAATCCAAGTGAAGACCTAATTCACACATCAGCCACCCAGAGTCCTGACAGAGTCAATGCTAAGGTCACTCTTCCTTCTCAGCACACGCCCCTAAATATATGTATGTTCCTGACACACTGTGTTCCACACTCTGTTGGAATATGACTGATTTGTGCAAGTTTCTCTATGTTGATTCCTGTTGTTGGGTTTCTCAAGGAAAGGGGGGAAACTCAGAGATCTTTAGAGTGGCGCAGATGATGTGGACATATTAGAAACTGCAGGTGTGGATGAGAAACCCATCTTTTCAGACCAAGCGACAGAAAACTCTGCAGATAACTGGTTTGACTATAGAAGTGATGTGCCTGGTGCCACTGAGTCTCTTGCTTCTCAGCAATTAGGAGGCCCAGCCCTCTAAACTGGAAGCCGGTTGGCAGAGATTCAAATCAGAAGCCTAAACTCTCAGATCACCCTTAAGATCTTTGGCGAATCAACCTGTCAGCTTCCTCTGAGTACGAGCCAAAGAGAGGCCAGTTGGCCAGACCACAGTTTTCTTTCTTCTGGGCCTTTGACAACTTGGGACCAGAGCTTTGGGTCCAGTAAAACATTCTCCTTGAATTCCTGCTTGTTTGCCTCCCTCGTCAGTGGAAGCTGATTAAAACAAATGAGGAATGAAACTTTTTTTTTCCCATCAGCTCCTTCCTTGTTTGCTTCTCTTCCATGAACGATTCTTAATTTAACCAATTTTTTCTTAATTAGATTTAGCAATTAGGGTTGCCCATTAACCTAAAGCTTTCCTGCAAGAGACTCATCTTCTACCGAATCTGCCGGCTTTACAGCCCCACAGCTGCGTAATTGGCAGTTAAATTCCCATCCATTCAAAGCCCAACAGATAAGCACAGCCTTACCCAGGTGGCTGGCATCAGTCTGCTCCGACGCTGAGAGCCAATGCCAAGCACCTCCTCGCCAACTACTCTGGGATGAAGGGGCCACCGAGCAAGAGCGTCTGGGCCAGTGATCTCCACGCATCAACCATCTAGTCATCCAACCAAAGCTTATTGAACATTTGTGACCTCTAAACAGTGTCCTATTGGAGGGTACTGTCCGCCAGGCTGCAGAGGGGAGTGCCACACACAGGGGAAGTTGTGGGTTTGTGCAGGGAGTGAAAGGCAGTTACCCCACTGTGCTGTTGAGGACTTGATGGAGATTAAAGAGGAAATCTTTTTTTTTTTTAATCTTCAAAGAGTAATTTTTGTTGCCATTTTTAGTTTTTTTGAGACTGGGTCTCCTATACTCCCAAGCTGATCTTCAACTCGCTATGTAGCTGAAGCTAGTCTTGAACTCTAATCTTTCTGCAGAGTACTGGGATGACAGGTGTGTATGCTATGCCCCGTCAAAGAGTCATTTCTATTCCTTGTTACTTTGCCTTTATCTTTTGAAGGAAAAAAAAAAAGAGTGGGTCTCTCTGATGTGCATACTTAATCTTTTTTATTTCAGAGTTTTCTTTATAGAGAATTTTGGGTTATCCTCCCAGGCTGCAAATGTAATCAGCAAGTACTGCCTTAATTCTGTTTTCTGTCTGTTTGTTTTGGGAAAGGGTGTCGCATAGTGCAGGATGGTTTCTAATTCTCTGTGTAGCTGAGGACTGCCTTGAACTTTTGATCCTCCAGTCTCCACTTCCTGAGTGCTGGGGTTACAGGTGCATGCTAAGGTTGCATCCTAAGCACACAGACTACTACCCGCTGAGCCACAGCCTTGCCCTCACCTCCCCTTCAACATGTATGTGCTCATTGCATGTGGTATACTGGTCTTTTCTCAATTTCTGTTGATTTTAGCTCTGTTTTTAAAAATTAGCGTGTTGAGTAATGGGTTTTATTATGACATCGTCATACATGTATGTCATTATACCTCCTCCCTCCTCCTTTCTCCATGTCCCTGTCCTCCCTTGCTTGTCCCCCTTAAACTCCCCGCATAGTCCCTGCTTCTGCTTTCACGGAAGATGGACTCTAACAGACATCTCCAGGCTAACGAGCAACCTAATTACTAGATCTAATCAGGAAAGAAATAAGTTAAGACTCAGACTTCTTGTAAGAACCAAACAAGAAGGCAAGAATGTTTAACGGGCCTGAAGCAGAGCAGATGTTTCTACAGATGGCAGAGTTAGCAATGGGAGGCCTGCAGGTATGGAGAGACACCTGCAGCAGGGGCTGGCCCTGGGGCTGACACCTCATGGCCCCCGAGGCAAGAAAAGGCTTTGGTTTTCTTTAGGAAACAGGTGTCTTTGTCTTTCTGCTCAAATTACTCAAGGGAAAGAGCTGCTTCTGACACCCTAGAGGTTTGCTCTCAAGCAGGATTTTTTTTTCCTTCACACTTGAGCAGCTGATGGTCAAGCCCAAGGGCAGTAAACTGAGGCTGACCAAGAGTCAAGCTCCTCCCTTTTATTACTGCAATTGAGTGACTTCAGAGCCCTCAAACTTTACCTCTGTCCATAACTGTTATTGGCCGGACGTGTTGCTGAGAACTTCCTGTGTTGAGAGTTTGCTGTCTAGATTCATCTGGGAGTGGTGTTTGGAGACGCAGACTTTGGAAGGTCACTGGCATCAGATGAGGTTATAAGGGTGTGTCCCCCGTGATGACAAAAAGGGCATTGTAAGAAGAGAGAGCTGAGCTAGGGGTAGCTCTGGCTTTCTGTAAGATCCCTCACCACAGTTGTGTTGAGTAGATTAAGCTGATACTGGTACTGCATGCTGGGACTTTGGGCCCCAAACATTGGAACCAGATAAATTTCAGTTCTTTATGAATTTCCCCATCTCAGATGTTTTGTTACAGAGTCAGAAATTAAATACCAGAAGCAAAGTGATATGAAGAAAGAAAAATTGTTTTCGAATTCAGTGCAGTAGTTAGGGTTCCCTATGCATGGATTGTATTTATTTACTGTGTGTGTTTGTGTGCATGTGCATGTGCATACATAGGTGCTGCATGTGTGTGGATGCTTATGGAGAAGAAGTTGGATCCCTTGAAGCTGCAGTTACAGACAGTTAAAAACTGCCCCATATGGGTTTTGGGAACCGAATCCTGGTCTTTGCAGAAGCAACAAGCATTTATCCATGAAGTCATCTCTCCAGTCCCCTGAGCATTTCCAGCCATAAAACTAATAGACTAGGAGCCAAAGGTCTAGTGGCTGTGATGGCACTGAGGCTCATCATCCCCACAGGCAGTGGAATAGGTGTATGCCTCCTCTTTCCCTTGCAGAGAGAGGGCAAACCAAGGCTGGCTGCTTTAATGCCCTTCCTTCTTGAGATAATCAGATCATTTGCATAAGCTATTTTGTTTGGCTAGAACTAAAGACTGAGGGAGACTGGTTGTACATTGTGAAGGCTGAATGGGCGTCCTGATGTGCTGTTCCTGAAGTGTTGCTTGAGGGTTTGGAGAGAAGACTCAGATGGTAAAGAGCTTTCTATGCAAGTACGAGGTCTTTAATACAGTCCCACAGAAATGTCAGATGTGGTAGCGCATATCTTTAATCTCAGCGATAGGGAGGCAGAGACAGGAGGATCACCAACTCGATGTCTACCCAGTGTAGCGAAGTTGGCAAGCTCCAGGTTCAGGGGTAGATTCTACCTTAAGAACAAAGTGGAGAGCAGCTGAAGCCGGCTTCGGGCCTCTACTGCACGAAATCACTTGTGCTAAGGTATCCAAACACATGCATGTGCTCACACAGACACAGACAAATACACCACACACACACACACACACACACACACAGCAAGATACACATAGACACACAGAGACACAGAAATACACAGAGAGACACAGACACAGAAATACACACAGAGACACATATAGACACACACACACAAATGTCCTAACTCTAGGGGTGTACTCTCTGCTGCTTACCTTCCCTGAGCATTGTCTGTAAGTTACTTTGTTCAGTTGGTTTTATTCTGGGAGACAGGGTCTTACTATATGGCCCTGGCTGGCTTAGAATGCACTAAGTAATCCAACCTGCCATTGAACTTGAAGATAACTTTCTATTCTTCCCTTGGAGTGCTGGGTATAGGCATGTACTACAATCCTCAGCTTGCAATGCTGTTTTTTAATGTTTTATTTTAAAGTGTGTGCGTGTGTGTGTTTGTGTGTGTGTGTGTGTGTGTGTGTGTGTGTGTGTGTGTTTATATGTGTGGGCATGTGGATGACACAACACATGCGTGGAGCTTAGATAACAACTTGCATAATAGTACACCATATAGCTACCATGGATAGAATTCAAATATTCTATTTATTTATTTATTTATTTATTTATTTAAAATTGCCACCTCCTCCCCTCCTCAAAATTTCCCTCCCCCCACTCCCTCTCCCCCTCCCTCTCCAGTCCAAAGAGCAGTCAGGGTNTGTGTGTGTGTGTGTGTGTGTGTGTGTGTGTGTGTGTGTGTGTGTGTATGTATGCTATGAATGCAGGCTCCAGGAGCGATCAGGAGGGTGCTGAATTGCTTAGAGCTAGAGTTACAGGTGGTTCTCTACAAAAGCAGAACACTCTTAACTGCTCAGCTCCTTCTCTAACACCACCATCCTCTAAAAAAAATTTATTTATTATGTGTGTGCATCCGTCTGCGTAAATGTGTGCAAGAGCAGAGGCCAGAGCGGGCATCCGGTGTCCTCTTCCATCCCTGCCTGTCTATTCTTTTGACATAAAGGCCCTTCCTGAACATGAGACTTTTGTTTCTGCTAGGCCAGAAGCTGGCAAGCCCCAGAAATCCTCCTCCTTTCTCCACCCTGACTCTGAGAGTTGGGGTGACAGACATTTCCAGGGATGCCTGACTTGTTACGTGAGTGCTGGGATCCAAACTCCAGTCCTTATAGCTGCTTGACCTTTCCTCCAGCACCCACAATGCCTGCTCTCCCCTCAACTCTCTCTCAGGCACATTCTTCCGGCCTGCAGCTGCAAGCGCTTTCCAGTGTGCAGCACAAAGGACATTTGTTGCATGTAATTGTGTTCTAAAGCTGTCCCATTTCCATGATGTATAATCACGACACTGAGGGTAAAGGGGGACTGCGACACCGCATTTGAAACCACTCGAATGCTATGATTCATTTTGGTTTCTTTATTGAGAATCCTATCTCAGATCATTTGCAGCCAGGTTCTACCCCCAGGCAAGTTTCTTCAGTCGTGTTAAATTCGTGGGGTGAATCTCCTGAGGATTTAGCACAGAAAACAGACAGCTTTACTAACAGAATGCTGATGTAAAGAGCAGGGAAAGGCAGCGTGCTTTAGCCATTTAGGGACAAGATGGGTAAGTTATTACTAATAAGCCGGGCAGCATTTTTTTCCTGCCGTTTTCTTCATATGAAGGAATATGGAGATAAACTTTTAAATGCCAGATGATTGTCTGACAGCTCCCATCCCTGGGGCAAACACTCAGTTCCAGATCATTATATTTTGCTATTGCCTTTCCTAAACCCTTGGAGGATACACACTTACTCTCTGTCTAGGATAAAAAGTCAGATATCTGCATTAGAGTGCCATGGATAGAATCCCATGGGACCCAGCTACTTCATGGTCCTATTTCACCACTATTTTGGACTTGGCTGGTCAGTTTCCCATCGCTGTAACAAATGCCAGAGGTGAATCAACTTGAGAAGAAAGGCTTATTCGGGCTCATGGTTTCAGCTTTCAATCCCTGGTTGCTGGCCCCGTTGCTCTGAGTCTTTGGTTAAGCCGAATATCATGGTAGAAACAAGTGGAAGAGCAAACTGCTGTCAGGGCGGTCAGGAAAGAGAGATGCTGGGCACGCCCCAGAACCTAACATCTTCCAACTACGTTTCATCTCTTAAAGGTCCCAGCCTTTCTAACTGCAGGAGATCGAAGCATCAACACATGGACCTTTGGAGACACTTATTCAAGCCTTCTTATCTTTTTAAAGACAGGGTTTCACACAGCCCAGCCTGGCCCCCTATGTGGCTAACCTTGACCTTCTGATCCTTCTACTTTTACCTCCTGGATGTTGAGGATCACATGCATGTGCCACCCTGGCCAGTTGATACAGCGCTGGCAATCGAACCCTGGACTTCATACACGTTAGGCAAGTACTCTGCCCACCCAATTATGTTCCCTGGCCTACTGCGAATAAGGGTTGCCAGGGCCTGTGCCACCTTCCTGTGTCGAGTCCCAGTGTGACTTCTCAGCCCTCTCTTCCACCATTTTCACTTCTGCATCCTATCGTGTAGCCAATATTTCACTCCAGTTGTGTCAAGCTGTCTGCTGACTCCCGAATCTGCCATGGTTTGGAGCATGGTCCTTCCACCCACCTTTCCTGCCAGCAAAGTTGACTCATCTTTGAAGAACTCCTCCCAACGTGACCTCTAGAAAACTGTCTCACCCTAAACAAAGTCATTCTCTGTCCTACACAGCAGCCACAGCCTGTTTCAGTGGTGGAACCACGTGGGCTGTCAGGATTGGTTTGCAATCTCAGCTCCACATGGTGTCCCACAGAGGACAAGGACTTCACTTCAGACATTTCTACTCTCTATCCCAAGGCTTTACAACAGTTGGGATATTGACTTTTTAGGGCAGAAAATTTTCTTTTAGAGATATCATCACATTTTCTTTATTCTGTGAGGGGCCCAAAGTGAACCCATGGCTTGAACAGGTTGTCAAGCTTGACAGCAAGAACTTTTATGAGTTGAACCAATTTGCTGCTCAAACAAAAACAAACACAAAAAAAACCAGTATAGACCTCCAGAGTGAAAATTTAGAAAAATGTCCTCAGACATTGCTGATGTCTTGGGGGGTGGATCGTACTACCACTACCACAACTACAACAACTACTACTACTACACACATACACACACACACACACAGAAAGAGAGAGAGAGAGAGAGGTAAAGAGAGAGAGAGATGGAGAGAGATGCAGAGAGACAGGGAGAGGCTCCTATTTGGAACCGCTGCCCCAGTTCTAACAGACAGCCTGATCCTCGGTACTTAATGAATATTTGCTGAGCTAACAATGTTCAAATTAATGAATACAAATCTGAGCGAATCAAATGCACAGTGGTAAATAAACAAACCCGGCATCACGTTTTAACTTCTATGCATTCATCAAATCAAACTTGAAGTCTTTATTCCAGCCATGGAGGCTCTTGAAGAGCAGACTCAGCCTTCTTTCTGCCCTTGTCAGCTTTTTGTTCTTGCTCTTGACCTCTGGGCACTTCCTGTTCCCTGGCTTTGTCTGCCTTTCCTGCCACTCAAATTCTGTGCTGCCTTCAGGACAAAGACTTCGACTTCTTGCAAATGCCTTCTGCCACTCGCTCACCCTCATTTGGGAATGAACACATGTGCGTGTATATGGCTTTGAATCTTAGTATTATTGATTAGTGTTTTGTTTCATAAGCACACATACAGACTTTCTTCTTAACTGAAAAATAGCTCCTCCTCAGAAGGAGGGTTCGCTCCTTCCAAGCTTTTCTTCCCCTTACCACTGCTGGGAGCTGCAAGAACAGATGTTTGCCTTTGCTTGAAGCACACACTGCTCTAAGTAACTAGCAGATGTGTTCAATCTGTGCTTTGCATTGAAGAGGCAAAGGGATAACTCTTTAATAACTCGCTGCTTTTAGATAAATTCATTCAAACAAATATGAATAGAAAGAGTTTGCGAATGTTTTTAGAATTTCTGTGAGAAGGCATGGAATATACTACCCCCTCAAGAAATACAGAAGTTCATACATTTTCCTTTTCTTCAATCTTTATTGTGCTTAAACTCCACTCAGGACTTTTCTACAGAGGCAAACAGTTTGAGACACTGGGTGTGATAGCGCATGCCTGTAATACTAGTACATGGAAGGTAGAGGCAGGAGGATCACGAGTTTAAGGTCAGCCTGGCTTATATGAGAGCCTGTCTCAAAAGATAAACCAAACTAAACCAAACTGCCACTGCCACCACCACAACAAACTGCGATGTTATCAGGTTAAGCAAAAAAAATAACCACATGTAGAATCCAGGTTGAAATAAAACTGGGAAGACGTGGTGGAGGAGGAAGAGCATCATGATGGAGGAGGGAAGAAAGAGGGGGGAGCAGGAAGGGAAGTGAATGTGATCAAATCACAGTCCACGAGCGTATGAAACACGTCACAGTGAGACTCGTTATTAATTACTAATTAATATATGTTAATGCAATGTATTGGAAAAGAAACACTGCCAGCCTTCCTGGTTTCTTCTGCACTCTAAACCCACAAGCGTTCTTTGCAGCCCCACTTCCTCAGGCATTTCTGCAGTAACTAGTACCCCACACTTTATCTCAGTGCCTGGCTTCAGAAGTCTCCACAACTTCTGCTCTATACAGTATTCCTTTCCCAAGCCGTTTGTAGAAATCTGTCCAGGTTTTAGGCACATGCGCTCTCCCACGAGGTCCACGCTTTCCTCATTTTCAGTGGCTATCAAGGAGACAACTCCCAGAAGGAACCAGCCTTGGGTTTGAGACCCTCCTGCTGTGACAGGATAAGCAGAAGACAGGTGGGCTAAGAGGAGATGGGGAGGCGTGGTTTGCTTTTTACCTGCTTCCGTACCCCTTTGGGAAAAGGATGAAAGGGTTTTTGCCCAAGTGTTGTAAACTAGATCATTGGCAGGTCAGCCTCCAAAGTCATCAACCTCTCTGGTTTCAAAGGCCCTGGGGTCTCTGTTTATTCCTCTCTCTGCTGACCCATGCACTCCCATCTAAACCACAGAGCGCAATGCTCTGGGACTGTACGTGGAGTTTTATAGGTGTGGTTCTACGCTCCCATTTTTCAGTTAAAGAGAACAGTAATCGTGAAAAACAGATTTATTCAATGTGATCACATTGGAAAGAGGAATAAATGAAGGGGCCTAGAATCCCCAAGGGCATCTTTGGGGTACTGGCACGAGCTTTGAAGAACTGAGGCAGGAGGGCGAGGGGTATGCATAATCGGACATCCAGTCTACCTGTCAGTTGGTCACTGTCTCCGTCTTCTTTTAGGGATGTGTTTTGGACAGGGCCTTCCTTATGGTTGAAGGCATCAAACAGGTCACTACAAGATGGTCACTCTAGGGTGCAGCCTGGCCTTCGTGGGTTGTTATCCTCATCCTGTCCCATTGCTCTTCTGCTGTGATGGGAAACCCGGGTGACTTCGAGGAACGATTAAGAACATTGATTTATCTCTGTCTCTTTAGGCAAAGTAAAAGGAGACAAATACGAGATGAAGGCAGGGGCGCTAGGCTTCCATGGCGCCTTTAGTTATCTTGGGGGCCCAAGGGAGAAAGGAATGGTTGCTTTTTTAAGAGCATGTTTCAGCTCCACCTCCTCTGGGACATGGCTTCTTCTTTTGTCACTTTCACACTTTACCGCCAAGTGCTCCTTTCTTTCTCAGCCCAACCCAGCCTCCCGAATACCTCCAGGTCTTTGGTTTCCGAGTAAGGCAAATGTAAGCTTCCCAGGACCAAAAGCAAAGTCCTTTCTCTTCCCATGGATTGCTCCTACTGTGGTTTGCACGTGAAAGGTCCCCATAGGCCCACGTGTCTGAACACTTGGTCCTCAGCCGGTGGTGCTGGCTTGGAGATTGTGAGATTTTAAGGAGGAGGGAATCCTGCTGGAAAGAGTGGGTCTCTGAGGAAAGGCTTTGGGGTTTTATAGCCTCGCCCCACTTCCTGCCCAATGTCTTTCTGATGACAGGTGCAATGTGACCAGCGACCTCATGCACCTGCGGCCATGCCTTCCCCTTCTTAATGGCGTATACGCATCTCCTCCTAAAGTGTGAGTCAAATGAATCCTTCCTCACGTTGCTTCTAGTCAGGTATTTGGCCATAGCAACAAGTTACTAATTGCTTCCTCCTATTGGTTCCTCTTTCTGTTGTTCTCAAGCTGGAAGTACAATCTTTTTTATTATTATTTTTTAATTATTATTTTTTTAGTTTACATTCCAACCACAGTTTCCCCTCCCTCCTCTCCTCCCACTCCCTCCCCTCCAACCTACCTGCTTTTTACCCTGTCCCCCATCCACTCCTCCCCTCCATCTTCCAGAAAGGGTACGGCCTCCATGGGTGTCAACAAAGCAATGCATATCAAGTTGAGGCAGGGCCAAACTCCTCCCCTCTGCATCAAGGCTGAGCTGAGCAAGGTATCCCACCATAAGGAACAGGTTCCAAAAAGCCAGCTCATGCATCAGGGACAGGTCCTGGTCCCATTACTAGGGGCCCCACAAACAGACCAATCTATACAACTGTCACACACAGAGGGACAGAGGGTGTAGGTCAGTCCCATGCAGGCTCCCTAGCTGTTAGTCTATAGAGTCCTTGAGCTTCCATGGGCTTAGGTCACTGTCTTTGTGGGGTTTCCCCTTCATGATCTTGACCTCCCCTTGCTTACATAATCCTTCCTCCCTCTCTTCAGCTGGACTCCTGGAGCTCAGCCCAGCACTTGGCTGTGGATCTCTGCATCTGGGCAGCACAATCTTTTTGACATGTTTCACATGTGATTGAAGACTCATGAAGTCTTTTGATTTGTCTTATTGTTTATTTGTTTGTTTCTCAAGACAAGGTTTTGCTGTAGCTTTGGAGCCTGTGCTGGAACTAGCTCTTGTAGACCAGGCTGACCTTGAACACATGGAGATCTGCCTGCCAGCACCTCCTGCGTGCTGGGATTAAAGGCCACCACTGCCCAACTTTGTCTTATTCTTTTAAAAAAATCTTATTTGTTATTATATATATATATATGCATACTGTGTGTTTGTATATGTACATATCACTGTGAGTTATGTTAAGGGCAGAGGGCAAATTTATGGGGTTGGTTCTTTCCATCCACCTCCCTGTAAAAAAAAATAAATGTATGTGTATGGGAGTTTTGTGTGCATGTATGTTGATGTCTTGCATGCATATGTGGTGCTTGCAGAAATCAGAAGAGGCCATCAGATCACCCGGAACTGGAGTTTCAAATGGCTATGAACTATACACCATGTGGGTGGAGAATCAACACCAGGCCCTCTGCAAGAGCAGCCAGTACTCGAAACTGCGGAGCCATCTCTCCGCCCCTCTCCTTCCACTTCAGCAGTCTTTGCCCAGAGTCATCTTCTCAGCCCCACTTCCTTATTTTCCTTTCCCCCCACTTTGCTTATTTTCATGTCAATAGATAACCAAGCTGTTGTACAAGCTTTCCTGAACCACCAGTTCTTGGTTCTGAAGGCAGCAGAACAGTCCAATCTGGAACTCAAGGTTCCATTCACAGCTTCTCCGCCATGCTTTCCCTCAGTGCCTAAGTTCTCACTGCTGCATTGACATGTGAGCATGGGCCAGATCCACCAGCTTCACTGTAGCCTTGACGAGGGTCCTATTGTCTTTCCCCAACTACAGAGTGAAGGAAGGTCTTGCTCAAAGGTTCTTCTGGAACAGGTTTACCCTGGGCTCTAAGCAAAGGCAGATCAGTGTCTCCTGTGCTCAACAGTGCCTCACACTCTATTCTTCGAGAATGTAATACATGGATTGCCGTGCTAGCTGCTGAGCTGAGGAAGCCCCTGGTCCATGGAGAATAAGCAATGTGATCCTTTGTTGACCACCCGCCCATCCCGGCTATCATTCTGAGACTGCCATGCTTACGAAACTGAACAATATAGAACTTCCATACAGAAGCACCTATGCATGCGGCAGGCACGTCACAGACATTGGGAATCACTAAGAGTCTGATACTCTTGTGCTTCAGGTATGTGATTAAATTGTGTCTTTGACTATTTTCTTCTTTTAAAGTTGCAGGGCTCGATAACAACTTAGTTGGTGTCTAATAATATGCTGAATACGTGAACCGATTCCTGGAAATCAATGGGAGGCACACTTTGGTCTGTCTCCCAAATTTAAAGGTATCAGTTGCAGATATTTTGTAATATTCTCTTCCTCACAAAGCATTTTCAGAAGAGATGACCACACAGCAGCACAGAAGGCAGCTAAAGCCCAGCAGTAGCCTGCAGGGGTCCAGTGGGAAGGAAGCCCTGGACATCATAGTACACTGTTTCTGCTGACTGAGCCCTGTGAGCCACACGTGTGGCCATCATAGGACAATTTTGCCAAGCTACTATCTCCTTCCACCTTTATGTGGGTCCCAGGGAACAAATTCAGGTCATCAGGCTCGTGCAGCAAGCACTGACCTGGTGAACCATCTTGATGCCCCCCTCTCCCATTTTTCCTTGTCATCGGCCGTGTGTGTCGTAGCACCATGGTCATCTACCTTCTGATCTTGTAGGTCCAAAAGCACAGATGAGAGAAGGGCTGGGCAAATCCTCCCAAAGAAGATAAACTCCTGAAACATTTTCAGATTTGCCAACCGTGAGGTGAGTGCTCACTCAACTGGAAAATGTCTTAAATGACAATGACCATGAGAACACAAAGGCCCAGTTTGCTTTAAAGTCTTTATTATCCTGAATATAAAAGACAGAAGTCCTCTAGGATATAACAGAGTTTTTTTTTAAATGTGGAAACATTATTTTTTTTTTGCAAGTGAAAAAATAAATACCTCTTGGAATAAAGGCTTATATGCTAATGTGCCATAAAAAAGTAGAGTTTTAATATCTGACAAAATGTCTGTGCAAAGAAACAAATGCATAAACACATCGCTGCTACATTAAGGCAATATGAAACGCAGACGCAGAAATCTCGGTAAAGTGACAGTGTAGGTTTCTAGCTTTCACTAGCTAGTATTGCACCCGATGAGGTCAGCTAGGTTTCCTGATGCCCTAGAAAACCCCCTAGCTCACTAGCTTCCAAAATGCCCAAGTGGGGGTGGAGAGATGATTAAGAACATGGAAACAGAACACACTAACCCCGCCTCTGGAAGTGCAGGGCAGGGGCAGCACAAAGAATGCGGAAGCATTGACAAGAAAACACGAACGAAATGAAATAAAACACACCCAGAAGGGACACTATCTAAAGACCCATGGTAAGGCTGTAGAAGGTTTGATCTTCAAGCAAGGTGACACCTAGGGGTGCAGCTGGAGTGAGTGCTTAGGGGAAGTGAGGAAGCGCCTGAACACACCAGGAGCCTCCCTGACACTCTCGCCCTGTCTGCAAACTTTTCCTTTCCAATCTCAGAATAGTCCACCAGCTCAAAAGCCCAGGGAATGCATGACTATACCCCGGAAGTCGTTTAATCAAACTGGTAGCCCCCGAAAGGCCTGGGGTTTGGGAAAGAAGTCACCCACATTGAGTTACCTGTTTCTGCTCAGCCACACCAGTTTCAACCCGACAACATGCCAGCCCTCGAAAAGTCACAGGACTGCTTTTCAATCTGCTAGCTTCCCACTCGTTCTTGAACGAGTTATAAAGACAGAATTGACATTATAACGACGACTATTTCTTTAAGAAAAAAAATTCCTATTACGAATGTTCAGTACTCCATGACCGTACAAAAAGAACCAAGGAAAAGTTTAAAACTCTTACAAAATCTGCTGCCTTGGGAGAAGTTAAGAAGATGTATGACATCATTTCCTAAAAGGTACCCACTGTTGGGCTATGGTGCCACTTAACTGACAAAGACAATTAATTGTATCTACTCCTTTACTTGGTCATTAAAAAACAAACAAACAAACAAACCCAAAGTCCAAGAAGGAATGTATCTATGTCCCAGAGGTCTTCCTGTGGCCCCTGGGGCTGTTGCTTCTACTCACAGAAGAGGAGTAATTGCATTCTTGCTTTTCTTCTTCATTTCTGAAATGTCTCATGGCAGATGGGTGTTGAGAGCGAGATATTTCCTCACAAGGTTCGTATTCTTATAGTTTACAGTACCACAGCTCACAGGGACCTGGCATGCCCGGTAAGCGCAGGATGCATTCGATGACAGTCAGATTGGCTCGTGGGGACATGGCATGTCCAGTAGTCACAGGACGCATTAGATGACAGTTAGATTTAGGAGACTGGTGTGGGTTGGCAGATAGACATGCTGGACATGCTCCACGCGTGATCTGCAGACCGGACATGACTGGAAAAGAAGTCAACATTGGTTAGAATGTTTAACAGACCTGGGCCAGGGAGGTCAACCTTTGTTGACTGAGGTTTCTGTCCTGCCTGGTTCCCGCAATCATTAAGTCCCAAGGAAATCACACAGAGGACTATATTAATAATAAACTGGTTCTCCTAGTAGCCCAGGCTTCTTATTAACTCTTATAACTTACATTAGCCCATAATACTTGCCTGTGTTAGCCATGTAGCTTGGTACCTTTTTTGGCGAGACAGTCACATCTTGCTTACTCTGTGTCTGGGTGACAACTACATACTGCATTTTTCCTCTTCCCAGAATTCTCATTGTCCCGCCTCTACTTCCTGCCTGGTCACCCCACCTATACTTCCTGCCTGGCTACTGGCCAATCAGCGTTTATTTAAAATACAAATGACAGGGTACAGATCATTGCCCCATAACAAATCTTGGTACCCACCACACTCTGTTTTATAGATAAGCTGCCATTTCAATTTTGATTTCTAAGCTCTCAGTTGCTCTGTAGCAGGCTTGAATGTTTACACTTTACAAGGATTGAAAATGAGTTTTATGAAAAGACAATCACTGAGGAAATTACATTTTCTGGCCAACTGTGTGTGTATGTGTGTGTTCTGCTTTCTGCCTTTTTTTGGAGACAGGGTCTCTCACTGGTATGGAGAACGCTGATAGAGGTGGGCTGGATGGCAGGTGACCCCCAGGGGTCCTCCTGTCTCCATTTCCCCAGCACCAGGATTAAGAACCCCTGCAATTGTTCCTTTCTCACGGCACCCTCCCCTCATCCACCTTTTTAATTACACTGGTTCTAGAAACTGAATTCAAGTCCCTGTGCCTTGCAATGCAGACTGTTTATTGGCTCAGCCAGTTCCCCAATCCTTCTGTTAACTTCAGCTTTCCTTCCTTCATGCAGGAGTCACATACATAGGAGGAGGTCACTGCACCTCTGGTCACCATGTTAGAGCTATATCTTAGATAGGCCTTGGCTAAGCTATCTTGGGGTCAAGACCAGTGGGCACATGCCCTGTAGCCAGGGGCAACAGGTCTCTGGTGGCTTCTTGACCAGCAGACACCCTTCAGAGGCCATAAGGAAAGATATGTACAGGGTCAAACTATGTAGGCAGGAATGGATAAGCCCAGGACTCAGAGGGGGAAACCCTTCTTGCAGCAGCACAGGCTCCTGAGCTCATTGTCCAATCCTAACTGCGGTAGCTCTGTCACCACAGCCTGTAAGGACTAGGTGACAGGCAGGGCTAGGTTTACCCACAGGGACATTTAGCAGAAACTTCTGAGATGTGAAACCAAATGTAAAATTTACTGTAAGAGGAAACGTACGATGCAAAAAAGGAGATATGCTATATAAGAGTTGCTTTTATTATCTTTTTGTATGAAAGTTAGTTTGACTTGCTAGCAGATAATGGCCAACAGAATTCCCTAAAGTATAAACTGTAATAAAAGGAAATTAATGGGCTGGTGAGATGGCTCAGAGGGCAAAGATGCTTACAACCAAGCCTAACAAACCGAGTTTGAATCTCAGCAACACAAGGTAGAAGGAAAGAATTGACTCCTGCAAATTGTCCTCTGACCTCCACATGTGCTCTCTGTCTCTCTGTCTCTCTCTCTCATACACACACACACACACACACACACACACACACACACACACACAAATAAATATAAGAATAGAAAAAGGATAAATTTATCACAGAGTAAATAAGTCACTGTTAACAATAAGGCAAATAATACATACATTCCTACTAGGTGGTTTCAGAAAGCAAGAGGCCCTGTAAAATGGAAGAGGCAGGCCTGGATTCTAGCTCTTGGTTTAGCTTCAAGATACATTAATTTTGTCAGTCTGGGCCTCATTTCTGAAGCCAGGCGGTGACAAGAGTGTGCTGACACACATGTCTCTAAAAGGGCACAATGACTGCAGTCACCAGACGCAGAGACCCTTTCGGGTGGAAATGGCCACTCTCCTCCCCCCTTCTTGATGGACAGGCGGGCTAAGTGACCGCTTACCTGCAGCTGGGCTGCACAGCTCTTGCAGCACACAGTGTGGCCACAGGGGCAGAAGGTGGAGTTGATCTCCTCCTCGCAGCACAGCATGCAGAGCATGGCTTCCTTCAGCTTGCGCAGCTTCTCCTGCAGCACTCTGCTCTGCTGGCAGCTGAGGCCCTCACAGCTGCCGCAGCTCATGCTGCTGTCGGAGGACTTCAGGGGCGAGCTGGGGGGGCTCTGGTCATTCCGGGAGACAAGGTCCACAACCCCGGCGTTGTACAGAGCCCTCCTGGCGTGGTCATAGACTTCCTTGGATGTTCTTTTAATATCAAAGACATACTTCTTCCCAAGGTTAATGTTTTCATTGAGGAACAGAGATGCCAAGTGGCCCTTCAAGTCACGGCTGTACTGCATCATGACGGCGCTGGTGACCGTGTCACACCTGAAGGTAGGAGCGAACATCCGATTTAATATGGAAAAGGCCAGGAAGCTTCAGAACTCAGACTATCAGATACTGTTATCAATAGAAACTGTATCAATGGACAGTGCTCTGTGTTCTATCTTGTCATTATTATCATCCATCTCTCAATCTAGCTTCTATTTATCTAACTATTAATTATCTACTAGCCATCATCTTTTTATCTGACATCCAGCTATCTCCTTACTTACTTATTTAATTTTTTAGATAAAGGTAGCCCTGGCTGGCCTAAAACTTCTGGCCCTTCTGCTTGCTGGGATTATAGATGTGTGCCACCACGACTGGTTTAGCAGATATTCAGTATTATTGTTATTGCTGGTTGTTTTGTTGAGACAGTATCTCAATACAGCAGTCCTAGAGTGCTCCACGTAGGCCAGGATGAACTTTAAGTCACAGAGATTCACCTCCCTCTGTCTCTGAGAGCTGCCATTAAAGGCAGGTGCCACCACACCCAGCTTTTTTCTCCTCCTTGTGACAAGGTCTCACATGATCCAGGCTGGTCTTGAATTATGTTGCCAAGGACAACTTGGAGTGTTGTGATCCTCCTGCCTCCACCTCATGAGTGCTGCCAGGATCAAAGACATGCATACCGTGCCCGGTTCATGTGGAGCTTCACGCATCCTGCGTAAGCACTCTATGAAACAGAATACATTCCTTACTAATACAGTTAATACCCCTGTGTGCACGTGTAAGTTCTTTCCATCTTATAAGCTTAGTGTCTGTATGGTTCCACTCTGCTTCTCAGGGTCTCTAAGTCCTTCCAAGGAAGCAGCTGTAAAATGGAGAAGAAAGCCAGGAGGTGGTGGCACATGCCTGTAATCCTAGCACTCAGGAGGCAGAGGGAGGCAGATCTCTGTGAGTTCAAGGCCAGCCTGGTCTACATAGCAAGTTCCAGAGAAACTCTGTCTCAAAAAACAAAACGAAACAGAGACTCTCTCTCTCTCTCTCTCTCTCTCTCTCTCTCTCTCTCTCTCTGGACAAAATATGGAGATGAGATGCCACAGCTCCTCCAGACTGTGGAAGCAAAAGGACATTTGTTCTTTGAAGTCTTGGTTCTTACATTAAACACATCTCCAAATTTTCTGTTCTGCTCCACAGTCTATTTTAATGACAAAATCTGAAGGCTTCCTATGAACTTAAATTTTTTCTCGTTAATTTTTTTTCTAAGTATGAACCGAATCACAGCCCAGCTTGAATGTTGTTTACAAATTTTTGCTATGGCCAGGCATCACCGCACCTGTGAATGCCAGCAGGCCGAGCAGTCAGGAGGCCGAGACTGGAGGACTGCAGCTGAGTTCGAGGCCATCCTGCAGTATACAGTGAATTCCAGGTTGTCTTTGGACACACAGTGAGATTTTGTCACCAAAAACACAAAGTAAAATGAAATTAAACTTAAAAAGTATCCTGTGTCTGTCAGGTGTGAAGGCTCAGGATGGGGACTTTCTCAGCAGGGAAAGACCTGTGCCACACTTCTGGGAAAGGACGCAGTCATGGCAGAACAGGCCCAAGCGTTGGGATTATGCTGGGAGGTGGTTGTGGAAGGAAATAAAGTGAGAGATGGGCAGGAGACTGTGAGGCACAGGCACACACCATTCTATGGCGACAAGGGCTCCACTGGCGGAGCATAGAAGGTTCAGAGAAGTTATTCTCTCATTCTGTAAAGCACTTGTGGACTCAGGGCTAGAAGAACTCACAGCAACCTGCCTGTCACCTTAACACACTAAGCTGTGCCCTACACTTAGGAGACACGCAGCGGTACATGCCTGTAGAATGCATGCGTCTCGGTGATGGCCCGGTAGAGCCCACTGGCTGCCCTGTTGCTGATCATTTTAAACAGGAGCACGATGCTGTTCCCAGACTCCTTGGTGACGGTCAGGTAGACGTTCTTTCCTGACTGGGTGGCCATCTGCACCACAGGATAAGCTATCCTGAAAGGCAGGAGGAGAAAAGTGAGTGAGCTCAGAAGGGACAGCGCAGCATGGTATGCCTATGCCTCTGTGGGCTACCCCTGACCAGAAGTGAACCAGACACTTGGCCTGGGGTGTTCGGTGATGATTCTAACTGGTTACGTTGATGCGGGCCAAGCGTGTGGTATGGAGACAAGGGTTGGGGTGCCCTCGATGTGTGTGTCTGTGCAGAAGCAGACACAGGTATTTATGGCCTGAGCCACTATGAGAAATAATCAGTCTGCCACACTAGTGTACTTTAAGTTAGCATTTAAGAAATAATTAAATCGCTAAGGCTTGAATGCAATTAATGAATAAATTAAAAAATGAGTCACTTTATTGACAGAGAATTGACTGGAGAATTTCTGTTCGTTTTTTATTTTCAGAGAAAAGCAACAGATAATATACATGCTTATGAGCGTGCATGCGCGTGTGTGTGTGTGTGTGTGTGTGTTGAAGACTTGGGTTACCTGTTAATCGGACTAAAGTCATCTTTACAGATGGAGATGCCTTCGGGTCCAACCCCAATGAGGAGTTTCTGTCCTTCGCTGTCCCTCACAGCATGCCACTCTATGCCATAATTCTCCATTGCTGACACAATCTGCAGAACTTGGTATTCTGCCGAAGCCTGGCTAATGCCCTCCAGCTCCTTATGCTTGGCAACAATGCTGCGTGCGGAACAGGCGAAGGTGCAAAGTTAGACAGGGCAGCTCTCGACTCCAAAAGCTCAGTTTCCCTTGGTGGGTTATAGGGAAGTGGTCATTTGTGGATCCCAAAGGCACCAAATGGCATAGTACTAGCTCATTTACTGTAGAATACCCTAAGTCACTGTTGGAATCGCGACTACAGGGCCAATGAGATGGCTCAGTGAGTAGGGGAGCTTGATCAAGACTTGGATTTGATTTCTAGGACACATGAGATGGAAGGAAAGAACTCACTCTCACCAGCTTTCTTATACACACACACACACACACACACACACACACACACACACTTTTTAAAAAAGATCTCAACAAATATTGAGAACCCATCATGCAGGAATTACTGGCAAACTGAAAGAATTATGGAAAAACCTCTAACACACAAGACAAATGTGTAGGTTAGATCCCCTCATATATTTATCTACACAGACTTTACGAGCTTCCTGATAGGCTAGCAGCACAGGGGACTGATGAGATTATTTGCAACTGAAGAAAACATAGATCTATATTCTCTGTTGTCGCCAGGCTGCCTCTCCTTGCTCCTTGAAGATCTGACCTCCCAATGTAGCCTTCCCTAGAGTATGGTCTGCATTAATGACTGGTTTCTAATGAACAGAAAATGGTGGAAGACCTGGCATGAAACTCACTTCTGAGATGGAGTCATGAAGGTCTGACTTCTTTCCCAGCTCTTCTCTCTTACTCTTGGCTCATTCACCTGAGGTCAGGCGGCAAGAGAAGGAGGCTGGCCAAGAAGCTCCAAGAGTCACCTGGACACGGAAGCCTCCCTAAGCTGGGCTTTTAGATGGGACTGCCCTCTGGGGCTTGGTTTGCCCTCAGGCCACAGCTGTTTCCCTGTCCACGCATTCTCAGATAATGTCTGTTGTTTTAAACTGAGCTGGGGTTAGCTTGTTACACAGGAATAGGTAACTGAGCCACCTAAATTAGGCCTCTTAGGCTGTAATTCTTGCTGGGATGAAGCAAACACCAACAAACATGGTAGATTTTTACTGTAGGAGATTTGCATATTTAAAAGGTCAGGCACTTTCGAGATCCTTGTTATTTATGGAATTTCATATAAGGGCATTTATCTGTGTGGGCTGTTTTGCATTGGTTAGTTTCTCAAATAAAAGGCACATGAATCTTCTGAAAATGACTGGTTAAACCTGGCGGCAGCCTGCACTCTCTCTCACAAACCCCGTGACAACACCAGCAGGCCAGTTTCCTGATGCTTATCAAGTCGGTGGCTGTGAACACTGGGGCTAGCCAGAGTGCGCGGCTGGCCTCCGGCGATGGCCTCACCTGTTCAAGGTGGCAATGGAGAGCTCCTTCTCACACAGGTCCTCGTAGTTGTATTTGGCAGTGTTCTGGTTGTAGTCTCCGAATTTGGTCTGGGCCAGGAGGGCGCTAAGTTCCACTGCCTGCTCTGGGGAACACTGGAGGTGACCTGCCAGGAGGGATTCTCTAATGTGCAAGAAGAAGATATGCCTGCAAAAGAAGGAGAGAATGACTGGGGCTTGCTCGGGATAACAGTACCTCAGCCAGGCTTCTGGGCTGGGGTGTGGCTCAGGGAGAGAATGCTGGGGTTTTATACCCAGTGCTGCGACGCGCGCACACACACACAAGCTTAACTAGCTTTACAATTTCACAACCAAGCAACCAAGTACTTTCTTTTTTAAGCAAAGAGAGCAGGTATGCAGGTATAGCGGGATGGCTCAGCAGCTGAGGGAGCTTGCAGCCAGGACTAAGGACTTGGGTTCTAGCCCTGGGGCCCACACAGTGGAAGGAGACTCCCCATGGATTGTCTTTTGACTTCTACATGTGCAGCATGGCATGCTCCCTCTTCAAATCAGGAAATAAAAATCTCATAAAAGTTTAAGTAATAGAAACAGAACACGTTTATTATAATGGTTTAAAGGAACATTAAGAGTTTGGTTTTTTGAGACAAGGAATC
This sequence comes from Bramus lutescens, assembly GCA_001685075.1. Taxonomy (NCBI): domain Eukaryota; kingdom Metazoa; phylum Chordata; class Mammalia; order Rodentia; family Cricetidae; genus Bramus; species Bramus lutescens. The sequence goes on along the minus strand of LOEQ01004751.1, from coordinate 31,241 downwards.
AAATGGCTCAGGCTGGCATTCCCTCTGGACCCTCTTGCCTCTGCAGATTATACACATACACAAGTACTGTACTCAGCTAGAAAACCTATCTTGGGATAGATTCTAATCTTCAGGGACAGTAAAACAGAATGTCCCCTAAATCCTCAGAATCCTACTCCAAAGCCCACCTAGCAGAGCCTTCACCAGCCAGATGTTCTTCAGCGTGTCGTAGACTATGAACAGGACAACCTCAGATCCCACCCACCTCCTTTGGCAGGGTCTCTTGCTGGCCTAGTTAGAACCCATTAGACTAGTCTAGCTGGCAAGGGTATACTTGGCATTGCTTTTATGGGCTGCAGGGATTGAACTCAGGTCCCCAAGCTTGCCAGACCAGCCATTCTCGCTGAGCATTCTCTCCAGCCCCTGTCTCAGAGCTCTCCCAACCATCTGGGCCTCCTTGGTCCCACTCACGGCCTAGAAGTGGCCAGAGTTTTGGTGACCTCAGGGTCCCTCTCCCCTCCAGACTCTGCCAGCCCACCATCCAAGCTGCTTCCAGTGAAAACACCCCATCTTTCTGCTCAAAATCCTTCACAGGGATGCCTGATGGTAGCCGAAACCCAGGCCGACTGGTTCCAGTCACACCTCCTGTCACTGCGCTCTGGATAGGGACCCATCCCTCCACTCGGAAGATCCATCTTTAGGGCTACCGGTCCTGACAGCTCCTCTCCTGTCCTCTGACTTGGTCACCTTTTGGTCTGCCTTCCGTACAGACCACCTATTTCTGAATTACATTATGTAACAAGTTACCACTTTGAGTTTCTTTATCTAACTGCACCTGCGCTGGCTTAATTGCCTCTAACACCAGAGAGCTCCAGAAATGCACGTAAAGCACCCTGTACTTGTGTTTATTTTATATTCCAATCTCAATTTTGCTCTGTTTGAGCCTGCCCTAAGCACATGCAACATTAAAGTCTACATTTACTACAAGGTATGCATGCCACAGAAATTCCTGGGAAAATTCATTGTTTTCATTCTCCAAAATCCCAAAGAGGTTATCTGAGTCACCACAGAGGATAGGCTAGAAAATTTGTCGCTGGTGAATGTGAAGTTCTAACTTTCTTTGATGACTGTGGTAGCCCCTCTGCATGTGTCGAAAAGGTACACTAATGACCTAGCCATTGATGAGGCCCCGAACCCTGTGTGAGCTCGGCTCCTTGCTTTTCCAGGCCCCAACACAGCTTCCAACCTGAGTTTGCCACTCAAGAGACCAGGATGAGAAAGGTAAGACAAGGACTTAGGACAAGAGAGGTGACAGATGCAAGAGACTGCACTGAGAACCTCAACCACCAGGCTGACAAGAGTAATTCCTCTTTCTTAACTAAGAGACAGTCAATTCAATCTTTGCATATTCGGTAATGATAACCATTGAAAGTAATGGGACCCCCTTAAACTCAGTTCCTTCCATACTTTGTAAAATGCAGAGTGGTGTTCAAAGAGAACAGACACAGCTTTGACTAACCCAGACATCTGGTAGTCTTTAAAGCATTGCTTCCAAACTGCTAAACTGGGCAAGGGGCCCTGCTGGGGCTAAGGGACTGCCAGAGGAAAAACAACTGCTTCTAAAATAGCTGTGTGGCTAGCTGATGTGGTAGCCACACTTTCAATCCCAGCCCTCTTGAAGCAGAAGCAGGCCGATTTATGTGAGTTTAGGCCAGCGTGGTCTACACAGTGACCCTGTCTCAAAAGGAAAAAAATAATAATAAGTAAAAATCAGAAGATGACATCAGAGGAGTAGGCCTAAATTCTCACAAAACCCTGCTGCTGCTCACAGGGAAAATGGAATCCTGATGTGCCTCTGCTATTCAACCAGAGGGTATGTTTTCAGGAGCCTACAGTCTGAATCTAATCTATACATACACTCAAGAAATCATGTGCCAAAAGATGTTAAGATTAGCACCACAAGCTGAGCCCTCGTGATTTAATTACTGTGGATGTAAAGGTCTCTTTTGACTTATTTTCCTAGCATAAAGTTTGAAACTGCTTCCTGCTTTATTAAACAGTACGGAGAGCTGCCAAAGACGACTTTTCAAATTTATTCAATTTCTTTTTCCAAATTCTCTACGCCTACTTCTGGAGGGACAGCTGCCAGAAGCAGAGCAAAGAAACGGCAACCCAACGTAAACAGGTGGCTAGGAGCCTAGAGCAATGCCCATCCTTCCCGGGGAGTGGAAGAGAGCTGAAGCAAAGGCCTAGAGGATGGGGCACGCTGGTGTTCTCCAGCCAGTGGAGCCTGAACTGTGCTCAGAGCACAGCGGGCACAAGCGCGCCTCCTTAGTGTCTCGCAGACCTCTTCCTGCATGTCACAGTTTTCATGGCTTTATGGCCACCTCTCATCTCAGGTCAATATAGACCTGTCATGCACTGCCTCTGTGCCCCACCCCACATTGAGGTTATGGGAGGGATATGTGTGATAGTTGTTTTTGTTTTTAAAATGGAACACATTGTCTTTGGAGGAAAAGAGCATATCTTATCAAAATAACTCCAGCCAGCCACAGATGGGTTTCTGGGTGACAAAGGTCTCAGGCATCAGTATAAGGAAGCAGGGGTGGCCAGTGTCACCAGGTCTGATGAGCTATCACAAGACTTATCAGTGCGCTCACCCCAAGAGGGTGGCAGTGCTCGGAAACATGTTTCCAAATGGGAATTCGGTGAGGGCTTAGGATCTGAGTGACTCTGAGTTAGGATTAATTCTTCCTACCTTCTCACCTCAACTATCTGCCACATAACTATTATTTCTGCTTCTCTTTTTAATGAAAGGGGTGAAAGGTTACAAATTGGTAGCAAAACAAGAAGAGGTAGTCAAAGGAGTCAGGCCTGCAGAGAATACTTTTTAAAAGTATGTCTCACAAGTGGATAACCTATCTTGTTTCCTATAGACTACAACATGGTATCACACACAAAAGGTTTTGAAAAATACCTACTACACCTTAAGCAAATGTCTAAACACATCCTATGGACACAAGCTCATACTACATTTTCTATGTATTCCTAGGGTTATACTTGGAAATTAATTTTTAAAGTTTTCCTCAGTTACTGAAAACATGGGTATTTCCAATATATGGGCCACATTGTGGGGCCCAGGGTGCATTATTCTAACTAAGTCAAGTGTTTGTATCACAGGTACAAACGAATTCACATATGCTATAAAAATATAGGGTGAGGGGCTGGAAAGATGCCTCAGTGGCTAAGAGTACTGGCAGCTCTTTCAGAGGACTGGGGTTCGAGTCTCGGCATCTATTTGGTGGCTAACACCACCTATAACTCCAGTTCCAGCAGATCTGATGCCATCTTCTAGCCTCTGTGAACAATGGCATTTATGTGGTGCACAGATACAGACCCGGAAGCAAAGCAGCCATACACAGAGCAAAAATAAAAATTTCAAAATACAGCAAAATTTGAGATGTCAATTTTAATTTTGAAAAGGAACCAAAATCTTTTAAAAAATTGCATTTACTTATTCACTTACTGTGTATGTTTGGGTGAGTGCCACCATACATTTGGGAGGTCAACGAGCAACTTTAGGGGTCAATTCTTTCCTTCCACCATGCAAGTCTCAGGGACTGAACTCATATCAGGTTGGCGACAAGCACTTTTATCCACTATGCCATCTTGATGACCATGAAGCACCTACTCTTAATATATTTTTGCTTCAAAATTCTTCAATAAGTTCTCTTTTAAAATCCATGCCTCTTCAGGGGCTAGGGAGATGACTCAGCCATCAGAGTTCTTGTTGCTCTTGCAAAGAACCAGGGCTTGGTTCTGTGGGCACCAAGCATGCATGTGGTGCACATACATGCATGTGTGTGTGTGTGTGTGTGTGTGTGTGTGTGTGTGTAGGCAAATACTCATAAACATAAAATGAAATGTTTCATTTTTTAAAAAAAATAAAAATAAATCCATGCATTTTCACAGAGTTAAGGAATAACAGGGACCATTTATCTTGAGGGTTTATGGATCAGAGGACTCTTTTGTCCTAACACTGATCATCTCACAGAAAAATTCTCTAGTACTCACAACAGATCTTTCCAGAACCCAATTGGAAGTTTATTGTATGGGTGAATGAGAATGGCCCCAGAGGTTCCTATGTGCAAATGCTTGTTCCCCAGCTGAAGAACTGTTTGGGATTAGGAGGTGTGGCCTTGCTGGAGGAGGTGTGTCACTTGAGAGTGTGGGCTTTGAGGTTTCAAAAGCCTATGCCATCCCCAGTTAGCTCTCTCTCTCTCTCTCTCTCTCTCTCTCTCTCTCTC
>LOEQ01004750.1:84104-100220 GCA_001685075.1 Bramus lutescens | reverse complement strand
ATTACAGATGGTTGTGAGCCACCATGTGGTTGCTGGGAAATGAACTCAGGACTTTTGGAAGAGCAGGCAATGCTCTTAAACTCTGAGCCATCTCTCAATCCCCTCTAATTTTATTTTGTTATTATTTTATTGCTTATTTGTATCCTAATATAGAGAGGGAAAAATGTAGATTTTGCTAGGTATTAAAATGGGGAAGGATCTGGGGAGAGTTGGGAAAAGGGACACTATAATCAGAATATATTGTATAAAAATCTATTTAAATTTTTAAAAAATCATAAGATTCCTTAAGGTTAATACAAATTCTAGGGTGTTAACCAAGTTACTCAATATTTATTGTGACCTTATTTCTTCTCTAAACATCACTTAATTGTGAGAATTGAATTAAGCCCATTTTATAAATTGTTTTATGCATTTATTTTTTTCTCCTTACATTGCTATCACTTTTGTAGATTCTTCCTCCTGTTTTAATTCTGCAAACATGACTATGTTCTAAGGATCCATCTTTCAGAATTTGATTGTCTTATTCTTTAATTCTTGCTATTATAAAGTATTTAAATTTTTGTTTTCTGATGGCCATTACTGATTATTGCCATACTCACTTGTACAAAAGTCTGCTAAGCATATACTCTTGTTGATTGGATCTGGCTCTCAAATTCAATTTTTTTTTTGTTTTTATTGAGCCATATATTTTTCTCCATTCCCCTCCCTTCCTCTTTTCTCCCCTTCTACCCTCTCCCATGATCCCCATGCTTCCCATTTACATAAGATATCTTGTCTTTTTCTACTCCCCATGTGATTAGATCTTTATATGTCTCTCTTAGGGTCCTCTTTGTTGTCTAGATTCCCTGGAATTATAAATTGTAGGCTGGTTTTCCTTTGTTTTATGTCTGAAAGCCACTTATGAGTGAGTACATATTCTATTTGTCTTTCTGGGTCTGGGTTACCTCATTCAATATGATGTTTTCTAGATCCATTCATTTGCCTGCTAATTTCATGCTGTCAATTTTCCCGCTGTATAGTTCTCCATTGTGTAATTGTACCACATCTTCCTAATCCATTCTTTGGTAGAGGGACATTTAGGTTGTTTTCATATTCTGGCCATGACAAACAATGCTGCTATGAATATAGGATGAACACATGTCCTTGTGGTATATACCTTTGGAGCATCCTCTTTGTATATACCCAACAGTGGTAGTGCTGAGTCTTGAGGTAAGTTGTTTCCTAATTTTCTGAAAAACTGCTGTACTTATATCCAAAGGAGCTTTACCTGTTTGCACTCCCACAAGAAATGGAGGCATCTACCCTTTAAACCAAATTCTCTCTGGCATAATTTGTCGTAAGTGTTTTTGACCTTGGCCATTCTTACAGCTGTCAAATGGAATCTCAGAGTTGTTTTGATTTGCATTTTAATGATGGCTAAGGATGTTGAGTGTTTTCTTAAAAGTCATTAAACCATTTTAGAATCATCTGTTGAGAGTTCTCTGTTTAGGTCTGTAAATCATTTTTAATTGGATTATTTGTTCTTTTGATGATCATTTCCTTGAGTTCTTTGTATATTTTGGAGATCATTCCTCTGTCCTGTGTAAGGTTGGTGAAGATCTTTTCCCATTCTGTAGTAGAGTTTGAGGTCAGGCTTTGTAATGCCACCAGAAGTTCCCTTATTGTACAGGATTGTTTTGGATATCCTGGGTTTTCTTGCTTTTACATATGAAGCAAAAAGTATAAAATGGAAAAAAAGAAAGCATATTCTGTCCCTGATGGTATAGGTGTGTGAGAGCTGACCCTGAGTTTATAGAAGCAGGAGAACTGGTCTAGTCACTGGCCTGAAGAGCTGAATTAATGGGGGCAATACTAGAGAGCTCACCCTAGTAGTGAGGACAGATGAGAAACTGGCATGTGGAACAACCCTTCAGTTGCCTAGGTCTAGAACTGGGGTTATGACTTGGTCTATCCCAGCATCTAAACAATCTATGATTTGATAGAGCAAGTGAAGGGATCTGATTAGCGGACCAAAAGCTGCGGGATGTCCACAACACAGGACAACAACAGGGTATTCAAGAGGAGTCACAGTGAGGGTCCGTTATCGATGGTGTAGTAGAAACCAGAGGCCTTGAACCAGACCAATGACTCTTTGCAATGAAAACTTGCAAGTAAAGATGCAATAGAGTTTACTGTGACTCACTCTGTCATACTGCAGCAACCATGATAAAATTTTTAACTTTTTTCCTTCCCCCCTTTTTTTCTCTTATATTTGTTTTATTTATTTTGGGGGGCAAGGGAGGTACATGGACAGAGGGCAGATGCTAACTGATGGGAAATGAATGGGACCAAGACACACAATATAAAAGACACATAGAATACATAAAAAAGAAAATAATAAATAATCTGCTGTGTGACGGACCTTGAATAAATATGTGAAGAACAAATGAACTTAGTTGTTATATTCGATTAGCAGGAGCTAGTTTTACTCATTTAAGTCAGTCTTATGTGATCAAACTTGGTTTAGATCATTTCTCACCTCTTCATCTGTATCAAATTCTTGAAACTCAACTATTCAGAAGTCACAAATCCCTTATATACACAGTTTTTGAATTGAATAGAAGTATCATGAAGAATTTATATTCAGATCTTTATAATACCTTCCATTTTATTGGGAGAAAAAATCAAATAATGCTTGAAAATTTTTATTATTTAATTCCACTAAATTCTATTTATTCAGAGACTAATGGTATTTGCAGTTTGCCTATAAAACTCAAGAACTTTTAACTGATACCTTAAGTAAGTTCTGTTTCTTCTGAAATGTGTTTATAACCATTAAATTTGGGCAAGCTGCTCAGTGAATGAAAGTCAGGCTGAATCATAACAAATAGAAATAAATTGCTTCTCATATCTGGTCAAAGAGGAAGGTATAAGACCATAGTTAAAGTAGTTTATATACCATTTATATTTATTGTCTTTTCTTGTTAGTAAAATTGGAAATTATTATTCACCACGGTACTTGTGTATGGTGACAGCTGACATGAGCAATGACATCTCCAAGTTCTAGTTTAGCAGACTAGGCGTAGGAGAAAGATTGACAATGCAGTCACAAAGATAATGTGACCAACAAGGTCAACTCTATGTGTTTATCGAAGATATCATAGTGCAAGTTCCTACAAACTATGCGTGTAAGTGGCAATTGATCCATTTGGATTGATCCTTTTGGTATGCAAATATTTTCACCTCTTTGATACTTCATTTAGCACCATATTTTAGCAGACTGAGAGTATTTAGAAACTGAACTGTGAAAAATGTATTTCAGGACATTCAATGAAGGGCATAGTACAAATCATAATGAGAACAGGACTGGAATTTTGATGAATGGTTTGCATTTTATTCATTTTGATGAGAACTAAATAATAAGATTATTGGAGTTATCATCTTATAAAATAGGTGGATATATGAAACAGATCAGTTATCCATGCTCCAGTGGATAGCCCAACACTCATATTCACAAAAGAAACCCGGAAGAACAGGTGAGATGTCATAGAAACAATAATTATGAAAATTATACTATAAAGAAAGTGGTTTCATCTGTCATCATGAGCCTGAATAGAAATTTCAGAAATGTGTCAGGGAAAATGTAACAATCACATAAAATTGTTACTCAGTGTTGCTGTGGTGTGAAAGTTTACTTTCTATTTCAATGCTCCCCTCAGCAATGTATTAATGAGCAAGCATTCCAAACTGTCTGAAGCTACAATTTCTGATGGTTTGCGCCTCCATGGCATCACACACTGATCTATTATTTGTCTCAGTTTCAGAATTGATAGCTTAAGTCAATGGAATTGGTTATTAGACTAAGGGTCTTTGAAATCACTTTCCATTGTTGGGCTATGTAAGAAACAGAAAATATCAAACTATGTGCTCAATTTTAAGGACAAGTCAGTTTTAGTTCTGTGTATTTATTTAAATTTATGACACTTACAGAGTTTTAATACCATGGTTATATATACTTGTAATATTTTTTAATGAGCTGCTATATTATCAAGTTATACCCTACATTTTGGATGAAAGAACAAATCTATTAGGGCCAAAAGATAGTTGGATAGGAGTATTCTGACAATAAAAGGTGCAGCACATGACTCCCAGAAATGGGGACTACGGTCTCACTAATGTTTAATAACCATATCACTGAATACTATATATTCAACCAAACTGGGAAATATCCATAGCCCTGTGGAAATGCTATCGAAGCAAAGCTCCATATCTTACTGTGAGGGAAGGATTTTTTCTAATAGAAGACTGCAGAAGTAGCTAAAGCACGTTGATAACTTGGTAAAAAGTGTAGAAAATAAGTTTACCAAGAAAAATCATAAGGATTTTTATGCTTCATTTGCAAGGCAGAGGTATGTGGACCTCTATGAGTTTGAGACCAGACTGGTCTACAAGTACTAGTTCCAGGAAAGACTCCTAAACTACAGAGAAATCCTGTTTTGAGAAATCAAAATAAATAAATAAACAAATAAATAAAAGAATTTTTATATTTCTCTTATTCTGATTTGTGATAGAAGGTCATATGAATGTTTGTATTACAACTCAGAGAAATTTGTGTTGAAAATAGAGCCCCATCCTTTGTTTCTGAGTAAAGGAGCTATCTCCTCTGTCACCAAAGAGATCGATTTTAGAAAAGAAAACCATTTTATTTGTTATGTCATTTTGTATCAGAATAAAATATTTTACATTGCAAAAAGTAAAAAGAAATCTTCAATTTTTAAAAAAATGGTTTAAAAAATCACATGTTTAACCCGAACAACCATATCTGTGAGTTTGAAAACTCTATTGCATAAGGTTATATGAGATATTCTAATGATATCTTCTTTATTTTTGATCGGAACCTTGTTCTTATGTTTTGTAATTTCATCAAAATGTATGATAACATCAATTGAAATGACGTGTTATATGTTTAATGAAACTTTTAATTGAGTTTTTAAATGATCAAGCCATGTGAAGGATGATTTTTCACCCTATGTTGTAGAAGAATCATAAGATGCAGTAATATTTAAACTATAACTTTTAACAAATTTAATCACAACTGACTTCTTTCTGAACCTGGAGAAAACAATAATCTAGAGATTTTAATGGAAGTCAATAAAGGAAAGGTTAAGGAAATGAGAGGGTGAGAAAGAACAACAGCTAGGAAGAAAAGGGAAGAAGGAGGGAGCACAAAGACAAAGAGAGAAAGATATGAGAGATAAACAGAGAGAGAAAGAGGAAAAGATGGAAGGCAGAATATGGAGAAAAAAGAGACAGAGAGAGAAAGAGTTTGGAAGGGAAGAAGAGACAATCTAAGATCTAAAGGGCAGAAATATGGTTCTTTAATTCAGAACCCATATGCCTCTGCTGGCTCCGTTTTCACTCACAAATTTATTAAAGGAGGAAAAATGTTTCTTTTTAATTTTTAAAGGAACAAATTAAAGAAACATTCTCAGCTTGCATTTTCTTGTGTGTGGTTAGCAGATGTTTCCACAGTTAGTGAGTTTTCTTAAGTGTCAGAGGCTGGACGTTTGTATATCAAGTTTCTCTTTAGTCAAAGGAAAGCAAATTAGAGGAATCTCTTACGAGTGTAAATATTTCAGAGAGTAATAAACTGCACACTGTAATGACAACAAGTGCTGCCCAGAGCATATGACCTTGTCCCTTCCAGTTTCAACAACAGTAGTATTTCCCTCTTTGAGTTTAAAATAACAAATCACACATAGCCAAAAAGACGTGGGGGAGGGTTCTAAATGTAGAAATCTTTTAAGGCTCTGATTCTAGCATGTGAATCTAGTTCCTAAGTAGTTAAGTGGTAGACTATTAAAGTTGTTTTCCACTTTCTTTGAGTCATGACTTGACTTTCAAAACACTGTGGTCAACTAGACGCTAAGTCTCCTTGCAGAGGCAGCACTAAAGAATCAAGTGAACTACTCTCCCTTTGCAATTCCCCTTCAGGGCAGGGCACACAAAAGTGACCCTGGCTTTTGACAAACCTTGCCAGAGCAAAATGTAACAAGCCCTGTCTTTTTTGAGCAGAGTTTTCTATTCTGACAGATACAACTCAGGAGTATTTGATGTCAGCTTGCTGGCCATAGATAATGGTGCATCTTGGGACTATTGTCATTCCTGTCAATAAAAAAGGCCTGGAGGGATGTGCAGAAAGGCTACCTTTTGATTCACCGTTTTTCTCTCCTTCCCAGGACATTTGTAAGCCTGTGGTCAGCGAGGTCATTTTTATTTTATCCTGATGCGCCTTGATAATAGCATCATATCTACAAAATTTTTGACAGGCCATGGGTGTCTGTTTCTCTAGCTTATGTGTTGTGCAGTCCTGCTCAATGTCAAACACTCTTTGAAAGCTATTGACTATGTTGGTGGGCACTGTGTTTGGCATTTCTTTCTTCTTTGATAAAATTAAGCACATGGGAGTTGATCTTTGAATTTAGGATAATTTTTTTTGTGTGTGTGTGAAATGCAAGATATTCTGTCACACTCTTTCTGATACACATGGAATCTTTGAAAACTGAATTCTATTTCACCCATTTAAACAAGATTTTGTATTGTGAGCTTTGAAGTGGTAGTGAAAAAATAAAAAGAAAGTCATCTTTGTATTCTATATAAGTAGAATCTATTTTTACATTTGAATTCTGATAAAACTGAGCATAAGAAAATATATAGGTTTTATTATTTACACAAGTATATATACAGATCAAAGTGTGACCAGATATTGGCTATCATTTCTCTTTTTAAAGCATCTTCGAAGGTATGTTAAAAAGTTTTCAACACTGAAATATATACACAGCACATAGGAACCTATTCATGTATATATTTATGCAAAAATACTAATAAAATCAATGTAATGACAAATGTCTTGCAATAAGGGATAAAGAGATGGCTCAGACTGCAAATGACTGCTACACAATCATGAAGACCTCAATTTCAATTCTTAACTTTCACAAAAGAAGAAGGTATTGGGGAAGGAAAGGCTATTATCATGCATCTTTGTAACAGAAGTCCAGGAAAGGGTGGAGACTGCCAGATATCCAGGACTAATTGGCCAAAAATTCTAGTGAATTAGTGAGCTCTGGCAAAGTGGGAGATCATATTTAACACAAAAGGTTAATAACAGCCTGGAAAGACAATTGATGTTGATATCTGTCATCCATTAGCATGAGTATACACCCGTGTATGCACCTGTGTATAGAGAAATTTTATACAAAGGTGTATAAAGACATTCATATATGAATATGCTTATAGACGAGAAATATGCACACAAACATAAATCATATGCACTCAAAGAATTCCTTATTTCATTTTTTCTTTGAAAACATATATGAGTACTGTGTAAACATCATTCTCAGTTTTTTTGCTCCTCGTCTAACTTTTACACCTGTCCAAAATCATTGTCTCTTCTTTAGTATTATTGTTACTCTACCAACATATGTATATGTATGTGTGTATGAATCTGTATATATAGTAAATGTATATACATATCTTTTTATCTTATATCTATGCTTCTTTATATACATTATGTTTGTATATATGTGTATATACATGTATGTTTGTACATATATATGTAGTCTATTCATATGTACAAATGTCCTCTATATCTAGGGTTTTCAACTTGGGATTAGACAACGTCTATAGGAGCTTGTCTGTAGAAGGAGACTGTTCATTTCCTGAGTGCTCTGAAAGAAACTATAATAAATACAATACTATTTGGCCATTAGCTAAGTCATTCATATTCCTTGATAGCTCTTACCTCTTGAATTAACCCCTTTCTATTAATCTATATATAAACACGAGGCTGTGTCTTACTGGTAAGGTTTCTTTTGACATCTGTCTCCTTGGGCAGCTACATGGCATCCCCCTTACTCTGCCTACTCACTCTCTATATATCTCCAGCCTGGCTATATTTTTCCTTCCTGTATACTAAAGATGATTCGCTATTAACCAATGGTAATAAAGCATATTCATACATACAGAGGCGAATCCCACATCACTTGTCCACGAAGGGAACTCTCAGATTTCTCTTTGGGCATTGGCCACTTGTAGCTCTTTGTTTACAGATACAATCTGAGGACATTCTCCTGTTCCTGTTGACATGGCAGCCTGTGTTGTCATAATGTTCATCCTAGTCAGGCAAGCCTTTTGTTGAGAGCTCAACAGTCCGGCTTTCCTTGCATGTGTAGAATACATGCTACCATGTAGTTAACACTTTGGTCTCCTGGATCTTACAATCTTTCTATAGTAAGGAGGCCATTTGTTTGGTTCCTGGGTGCCAGGCTAGCTTAGACCTGAAATAATCACACAGAAATTATAATATTTAAAACACGCTTAGCCTATTAGCTCTAACTTCTTATCAGCGAGCTCTAACATTTTAATTTAACCCATCTCCATTAATCTGTGTATCGCCACATGGAAGTAATTTACTGACAAAGTTTCGGCATATCTGACCCTGGTGATGACTCCGATGACTCCATGGCATCTCTCTGACCCTGCCCTTCTTTTTCCCAGCATTTAGCCTAGCTTTCCCTGCCTATCTAAGTTCTGCTTTGTTATAGGTTCAAGACAGTTTCTTTATTCATTAATAGTAATCACAGCACACAGAGGGGACTTCCACATCACCTCCCCTTTTGTATTTAAATAAAAAGGAAAGTTTTAACTTTAACATAATAAAATTACATATAACAAAATGGGTATCAAGCAATAATTACAGTTACAATATTTCTATTTACCTTATCTTTTCCATAAGTAATGAAAACTATAAGTATAAATTCTTCAACTCCATCTAAGACTCCAGATGGATATAATTTTACCTAAGTAAACAGGAGGTGCATTGTAAGCAACTTCCAAAACTCTAGAATTTGCAGATATATCTCACTGCCTGGATAGTCACACAAAGTTCTTCTGTATCATTGGAGCATCCATATTTAGCCAACGGACCCATAGAATCCAGCAGGCTTTTCCATGAAGCAGGAAATTTCATATTGTTCTGCCTATATTGGCAGTTTGCCAGTCATTTTCTTCTGTGTCCTGCAGTGTGTCTAGCAGACTTTTTCATGAAACAGGAACTCCAAAGGACTGTTTCACATTTAGGCAAGTTCAGCAGTCATTTCTCTCTGAGTCTTGCATGCCCAGTTAAGCAATCCAGGCAAGAGCAGTTTCTTGCCCAAATGACTAAGGAGCCTCTTCGACACCTATATTCCTCTTGAAGTAATTGGTGCTGCCAGGAGCAGACATGTCTCATTGTCATGAAAAGTCCTAAGTTATTAAAACATTACAAATGCCATATTCTTATGGTCTCTGAAAGATTTTAGGAATACCAATCTAACTGAAATATATCTCTATACATCTAGAAAATCTAAATAACATGACTACAGCTTGACTATTATAGAGTAGCTATTAACTTATATTTCTTAACTATACATTACATTTTTAAATGAACTACACAATCTCAATTCCTTAATCAAGAGCAGGAATATACATATAACAAGATTGGCCTCAAATTTGTATCAATAAATCAAAATCCATACCAATGCAAATCTCTATAGCATATCCCCCTTTAAATGTAAAGAAATATTTATAAACAATATTGGAAAAATGGGTGCAGTTTCTCCAAACTGCTTCCTGCTGTTTATTGGGAAAAGTATTTTCATTTTGGGGATGTTCACAGCAATCTTTCTGGAGGTCTTGTTCCATTAAACCATATTGGTCAGGAAGCAATCCATAGTTTCTCATCTTCTGTAGAAACAAAAGAAAAACTTCTTTTCCAAAGCATCATATCCTTAGACCCAAATTTGGAAGTCCTGATAACTTTAGAACATATATTCTGGTTTAGCTTAGCAGCTGATACATTGAAATGTCTCTCTTAGTTTCTTCACAGTCAAAAAAAATAGAAAAGAAGACACAATAACATACATTATCCATATTCTCTGTGAATTTTCCATTTTTATATGGCTTATTTTTCTTTATTCTTTTTAATCTATGACTATTTGTACTCTGTCTCTATAAAAACTTTACCTTTTAAAAAAGCATTATCTTTTTTATGACTTTCTATACTTATTTCTATCTTCTGAGCCTACGTACATTTATCCAACACCATGACTCATCTGGATTCATTGCATATAGATAATTCTTTACTGTCCAGGAGCACTTTTTAAAATGTCAAGCCCTTCTTAAAACTTGAGCTGTACTATTATTATAGTATATATAGTACTTTTTTCTTGCTCTGCACAGTCCACCATGGCAGAGCTGTTTGCTCCCTCTGAGAAGCCACGCCCACAGCCCCATTCTCAGGCATACAGCCAGTCCATGCCACCATTAAGCAAGCTGCAGCAGTCTGCTTACAAACTCCACTCAAATGCTCTGTAGCCAGCCCTCATACCTGAAAGAGTAATAGTTCGTGCTGGCAGTAGGGCCCAGAAAGCATTTCAAAAGAGTGCAGCCTTTTTTCTGCTATGGCTGAATCAGGAAAACCTCGCTTAAATGAGCCTTGCCTATGCTTGCTTCTAGCAAACAGCCCACCCAAGAAAATGCTGCCACCAAACAATACTTAACTCTGTTCTTTTGTGTCTAGGATTACTTTTTAACCTTTCTATGGTTTTTACATGGATTTAGCACACTATGTTGGTGCAGCAGTTTGTAGTAAGGAGGCAGCTTGACTGGCTTTCTGAGACCCAAAATAATCACACAGAAACTATATAATTTAAAATACTGCTTGGCCTATTAGTTCTAACTTCTTATTGGCTAGCTCTTACATTTTAGTTTAACTTATCTCCATTAATCTGCATATTGCCACATTGCAGTAGCTTACTGGCAAAGTTTTGGCATGTCTGACTCTGGTGGTGTGGCTCCATGGCATCTATTTGAGTCCGCCCTTCTTTTTCCCAGCATTCAGCCTAGCTTTCCCTGCCTACCTAAGTTCTACCTTGCTATAGGTTCACAGTAGTTTCTTTATTAATTAATGGTAATCACATCATACAGAAAAGACTCCTACATCATCTTCCTGTCCCTCTTCATGATTTTCCCAAAGTCTTATACATTTGGGTTTAATTTGAGATGTGTTAGTTGGAACTGGACACTATGTGGTTACTTATTCTGTACAAGTTGTAAAAGAAGCTCTTTTGGATGAAGAGGGAAAGCTCTGGTAAGCTGTGAGTATAACATTAAACATAATACAGTTAGAGAATATCCTTTTTGGAAAACTGCAATAGAAGGTTCTCCTCCCAGATTTATGACCTTTGCAGTCACAGTCCTTGGCAACTGGCTAAAATTACATACAGTGCTAGGTTGAAATGTACAACTGTTGAATGAACTGTCAGTCTAATAGCTAGCTGTAGTTTAACCCCAAGATAAAATTGCCACTATTATTTCACTGGGTATCTTTCCAGTCCAGACCTTGTTGTTGTTCATATTCTTTACTGCTGGGTAGAATGGCCTATTTTTTTCCTTTCCTTTGGCAGCTTGATAGCACCTTCAAATACTATGAGAGCTTGTTCTTTAACTCACAGTAAAAGACACAAGTTAGCTCAATGGATAAAGGAACAAAATTCATCTTTCTGTGTCTACAATAAATTTACATTATCCTCAATGACATAAACCCCTTAAATACAAGAAAGGAAAGTGTATTTCAAGAAAATGAAAAAAGAATGTGTTGGTATTCTAATACCTGACAAAATAGACTTCAAGCTAAAATGAATCAGAAGAGGCAAAGAAATACTCTGTATTCTGTTCAAGTAAGTGATTAACCATGACAACATTAAAATGTGAAGCATATATGCATCACATTCTGTCACAGTCAAGATCATGAATTTTATACCATGAGGCCTAAAATTACCTCCTTAAATATAAAGGAGGTGAGGCAAGAGCCTTCAAGTTCTATAATGCTTTGACCAAACTGTAAATGCTGTCAAAAAGAAAGAGGAAAACAGGTGGAAAAATTCACAATCTAGTAAATTTCTGACGGTATTCAAACTGATTATACTTATATTTATAGATAGGTGTAACTCTAATCTATTCAACCAAGTTTTCTTTTGCAATGGAAAATTTTACAGAAATTCACTATTCCTTAAATACAGAGAACCAATATGTCTGCTGAAAGGTTGTTTCCTCACTGGGTAACTGCAATAATTAAATTGAATCAGTGTAGTTAAATAATCAAAAACTAAAAAATGACAGCATCAACAAAATACATCAACATGGATGGCAAAATATAATAAGAACTCACCCATAGATAAAGATTTACAGATGATTAATTAATTACTGCTCTAAGGAAGAAAGATTCCTCCATGAATAAACTTTTTGAAAGATTAAGCAGTCCAAAGGAGTCATTCCTAAATGAGTATTTATATAAACAACACTAAATGAATGTATCAGAATATATTTGTAAAATATACGAATATATAATTAGTACATATATTAATATATTAAATATTTATTTATATGCTATCAATATATTAAATATATAACATAAATAATAAAACAACAAATATATAATATTACTATATTTTACTATATTATATATAAAATTAACCATGTGTGTGCACCAAGAAGTTGAAGAAGACACAGTAGGAGCAGAGATAGAGAAGAGAAGGAGAGAGAAAATGATATCCATATAGTACTGGCATACAAAATACTCAAAGAAAATTAGAAAAATAAATTTATAAAGTGAAATTAAAAAGAAAGAAAAACTAAAAAACAAAAAGACAGAAAGTTTTCCTTCCATCTCAAGTCCTTAGATTTGACTACTTTAATCCTCTAGCTCCTCTAAGCACTTTTCCTGTGTGAAAGGAAATATTGTGATTCAAAACTTTACTATTGCTCCAAGTTTCCAGAAATTCAAGTTTTCATTATCACTTGTAACCCTTCTAGGTTGAATGTGAATTATAAAAGAAGGAAAAAAAAAGATAATGATTCAATTTTACTTCAGAATCTTCTTTTTCTCTCTTATCCACACTATAATCTGAAGTTTAATATTTTTATCTCCACAGAAGAAAATGTTGTCAGGACATAATATGTTTATACACATTGGAGTTAAGTTGCCCTGTATTTTTCCAAATCACTGCTCAATCTGTTCTATTCTTTTTTTGAAGTGTCCTCTATGAAGAGGGATCTTTGAGCATTACATAGCCAATCATGCTATATGGAATTAACTGGTCTTGTG
Organism: Bramus lutescens; assembly: GCA_001685075.1. Lineage (NCBI taxonomy): Eukaryota > Metazoa > Chordata > Mammalia > Rodentia > Cricetidae > Bramus > Bramus lutescens. The sequence goes on along the minus strand of LOEQ01004750.1, from coordinate 87,037 downwards.
GCTTTTGCTGCTGAACTGTTAAAATAGAACTTAGATAAAAGGATCACTCTTAAACCGCTCAAGGTGATACCGTGCACAGTGGCAGCCCTGTGGTCTGAACTCTTGTTTCCTCCAACTTTTACATCTTATGTGTCCTTTACGGAAAATGAAAAGCAAATACAACAATTGTACAGACAGAACTCAATAGTTGAAGTTTTCTCCTTTGTTCTCTTTCCAGGACATCCTACTTAGGGATAAAAGTGAGAGGATACTGCAACATTTATGTTAAAATAGACACTGCAATGTTTTAGTAATGTTCAGGGTGAAGCACATAAATGATTTTGCTTTGGAATGTAAGAATCTGTTATGAAAAAAAAGAAAACTTTCTTTACGCCCCTCCATCATGGAGAGCTCAACAACAACAACAACAGCACAATAATAATAATAATAATAATAATAATAATAATAATAATAAAGAAATCAGGACATGGTGCTGCACTCATGCAATCCTCAATCTTCAGGAAGTTGAGGCAGGAGAATCACTGTAAATGTGAGATCAAGCTAGGCTACACAGGGAATCTTTGCCTCCAAAACAAGGGAGTAGCTGGAACTTTTGCTCAGTAGTTAAGAGCACTTGCTGCTCTCCGAGAGGACCTGAGTTTAGCCTCCAACACCCACATCAGGTGGTTCAAAACCACCAGCAACTCCAGCTGCCCCTTTCTGGCCTCCTTGTACAACTGCAAGAATGTATACATGCAAGCATGCAGGCACATATACACACACATAAATAAAAATAAATCTTCAAAAGTTATCCCACGAGGTGATGAATCTTCATGCCTAATAAGGGGAACTCAATATTATAATGGATATAATGGATCATGTCTGATTAAGAAATTTCTTACATGCTTTAATTATTATAATATAATAAAATCTATAAATAAAAAAATAAAAAATATAATGGCAGGCATTATAGAAATCCATATAATGGTGCCACAAAAAGCTAAAAATCAAACTAAGCAGGATATCATTCTTGGTATGAACTCACGGGGCTATTTCTTACTACAGAGATGTTTCTCAATTTAGATGCTCAACCATGTGCATTGTTAGCTAAAATAGGTTGGGAGTGGAATCAGCCCTAACATCCAACAACAGATGAATGAGTAATAGAAATATGCATTATACATATGCACAATTGTATTTTATCTGGATGTTAGAAATGAAATTAGAAAATCTTCAGACAAACAGAACTAGAAAAATTGATACTGATCTAGGTACCGAAGGAAAGGAAAGACAAATGCTGCATGCTCTCTTGCATATGCAGATCTGAACTTTTAATGCTTATATATGTGTGTATAACTTGGAATTCTTAAAGAACTAGAAAACTATAAAAGTGTTATTGAAGTGACTTTTAAAATTTTAGTGTAATCAACCATTTAATAGAAATTTGTCAAAAGAACAATAGAACAAAATATACCCCAATTTCACTCAACTTACAAAAAAGACCCTTTTAAAATAGAGATTTCAAAATAAGGAATCATTTTTAATCTCAATAATAAACATTATATATAATTATAAACATAGGTATTAAGTAATAATCATTAAAATAAAATTGAAATATTTTGATTTGCAATCTTTCAGAACATATTTTTTGTTAAAAATAGATTATTCTTTCACACAATACCTCCCAGCCAAAATTTCGCCGCATCTACTCCTCCGTACCCTACCACCAACCCCCCAGATTCATTCCCCATTCACTTACTCTTCAGAGGAGAACAGGCCTCCAAGAGACAGCCAAACAAGACTAAACAAGAGACAATAAGACAAAGCAAAAGTTCTTATAAGGCTGAACAAGATAACCCATTATGAGGACAACATGTCCTAAGAACAGACAAATGAGTGAGAGATACCCGGGCATCTACTTTTAGGACTCCCACAAAAACACCAAGCTAACAGCCATAACATATGTGCACAGAACCTGGTGCAGACCCATACATACAGGCCCCACCCATGCCTCTTCAGCACCTGAGCCTAGTGAATGCTGCTTAGTTGAACTGGTATGCCATGTTCTGGTGACAAATTGCACAGGATAACCTCAGCCAAGAACTCAAATGAATCTCCATCTTTAGAAAGCTTAAAAAATTTTTCTTTTGTGATTTTGTTGAAAGTGTTTTCTTGCTCTTTGAGCTGGTATTCTTTTCCTTCCTCTATTCGTATTATCATAGGATTTCTTTCTTTGTTGCAATACAGATTTCCTGGAAATTTTGTGTCAGGAATTTTAAACATTGTCATTGACTGATATATCCATTTTCTCTATTTTTATCTTCAGCATCTGAAATTCTTCTGTCTCTTAGTTTCTGTTGGTAAAGGTTGCTGATGCGATTTCTGTTTGCATTCCTAAATTTTTTCATTTTCAGAATTCTGTTTCTGTTCTTTTTATTGCTTTTATATCTATTTTCAGGTCTTTAATAGCTTTATTTGCCTCTTTCACTAATTGTTTGATGACTTTTTAAGGGATTTATTTTATACACTTTCTTATTTTTGTCTTTGAAATGTTTATTCATTTTTAATACATAAAACCATGTTTTTCAAAATTGCCTTTACATGATTAAAAACAAAGTCATTCTGGTATCCCACTTACATTTACATCTAAATAACTTGTTAGATTCACAGAACAGGAACAAGCAGGAAGTATTTTATCTCAGCCAAATATTGTTTTTGTTGTTGTTTTGTTTTATTATTATCATTAAAAATTTCCACCTCTTCCCCTCCTCCCATTTCCCCCCTCCACCATTCCCCTTCCCCCACCCTCTCTAGTCCAAAGAGAGGTCAGGGATCCCTGACCTGTGGGAAGTCCAAGGTCCTCCCCCTCCTTCAAGGTCTAGGAAGGTGAGCATCCAAACAGACTAGGCTCCCACAAAGCCAGTACATGAAGAAGAATCAAAACCCAGATCCAT
>LOEQ01004750.1:59438-82826 GCA_001685075.1 Bramus lutescens | reverse complement strand
ATGTGTTGTAGACTCCTTCCCACTTTCTCTTCTATCAGGTTCAGTGTGTTCAGAATTTTTGTTTTTATTTCCCCATATTTTTCCCAATGGATGTATTCATTCCCTCTTTAAGGACCTCTATCATCTTCATATAATTGGTTTTAAGATCTTTTCCTTGTGTTTCAGCTAGGTTTCAATATTTGGGATCTGCTGTGTTATGATAGTTGGACTCTGATGGAGACATATTGGCCTGGGTGTTATTATGTTCTTAAACTTCCATCTAGGCATCTGGTTTGGGGTTATTATAGGTCTAGTTACTGACTTATGGGTTTTTCTTTTTTGGGTGGATGTTTTGTTCCTTGTTTTCTGTTTCAGCCTGTTGGCAGCCTATTTGTTCATCAGGTAGGCATGGCCTATAATTAAGCAGAAGGTGTCTGCAGGCTAAGACACAGTGATGCTGTGTTCAAAACAGGGTGTTGAAGGCTAGAACAAAGCAATAAGGTGAGAAGGGAAGGCTAATGGGGTGGAGGATGTTCTGTGGGATTCACAGAAAGGATGGATGGGAAAGGGGAAGCTAAAGCTAGTTCAGAACATATTTTTACTTGCTTCTTTGACAACCTGGAGAGTTTGTGAATGTCTACTCCTAGGGACTTTATTTCTTCATTCAGTGTTATTTTTATTCACAAGAAAATGAGGTATAATCTTGTAAATAACTGGTTACTTATTTATGCTTCATTAAAAATATCATTGAATGTATACTATTCGTTTAAAAATGATACTCAAATCATATTCATAGAACAAGTCATAAGCAATACTATACTCTTGGAAAGTCATGAAAAAGCAAGATAGGTCAAAACACAGTAAATAAATATAACATGAGAAAGCTTTGTTTCATGTATAAAAAAGTGATATAGGTTATAAAATAAAGGAAGCAAAATGTTTTTCTTAAATACACAGTCATGATTGTTTTTGACAAATATCTTGGTCAGCAAGAGATATAATCAAAGTCTTGAATGCTCAAGCGATTTAGATTAGTAGATAGCTAGAAGTCTAAGCATATTTAAAAAAATGCAAAGGCCAGAGTTTAAATATAAAAGTTTAGACTATGGCAATCCTAATAACCAGTGAGGCTGGTGGTCAGAATTTTGTACATGGTTAAGAGAGAAATAATTAAATGGAAGCTCAGCTTAATTCAGTGGTTCTCAATATTCCTAATGTTGTGACCCTGTAATACATTTCCTCATATTGCAGTGGTCCATAAACCATTAAATTACTCAACTGCTATTTCATAACTGTAATTTTACTACTTTTATGAATCATAATGTAAATATTGGTTATGTAGGGTATCTGATGTGTCTCCAAAGAGGATATGACTACTACTGGGTGAGAACCGCTGGTAATTTCTCTGTGCACTTTGATGAAGAACAAGCTTCTCAACAAAGACTACTTACCAGGTACAAATAAATACAAATTCATGATAGAGCACTCACACATAAAATCTGCTGATGAAATGACATCATGACTATCATGGACCAGCCTTGATAAAATACTTCCTGCCAGGGTAGTGACGTGGGAATTTAGAAATATGAGTAAAGAATATGTAGATACATGAAAAAATAATAACAGAAATCATACGAAGTACCAGGAGGGCATTCCAGTGAATACTAAAATTCCCCGTGTTTATTTTGTCATAGCTTTTATACTCAATGTCAATAGGTAGAGGGTTGAAGTCAACAGAAGACTTTATTAACATGACACAATGGACAACTCAACCAGTCAATCGCTTTAACACTCTGAGATATCAAATTATTAGCATTCTGTGGTTTAGGCAGTGGGGCTGCTCAGAACCAAGAATGCTGAAGGCAGCAACTCCCCAGGTGACCTCATAGTTACAAACGAAGGAGCAGAAGTGCATTTGGATATCCTGACCACCTCTCAGCATGGCATGGACTATATATGTATGAAGGACCACATGTGCTTCAACTATTTTAATGTTAAAAGAATCAAGCAATCACATCATGAGTTGGGTCATGCAACTGTGCTTATCAACAATTTGAGCAATCTCCAACTCTCTGACCTTCAGAGATGATGGAAATGGGCGCACATTTTTGGGCCTCCACACATGACAAAAACATCGCAATTTACCTGAAACTGACCTGAAAATACTGGTAAGGTTCCTTACCTTTCTGAGGAATATGTATATGAGCACTCCTTTCTCTATCATTTTTCCTGTGTATTGTGTATTTACTTGTTGATGCAGGTGTGTTCCATGTGGGCATGTTCTTGCAGTTGCATTGTGTTTGTGTATATGTGTATGTGTGTATGCTTATTTATGTATAGGTCAGTTGTAGGCATTGAATTTCTTCCTGGATATTAGCCCCAAATTTCTATTTTAAAATAGGATTCCTCACTGATCCTAAGCTCATTATAGAAGTTCGAATGTAATTGGCCCCCATAATCTCATAGCAAATAACTCTATTAAGAAATTTAGATTTGTTAGAATTAATATGACCTTGTTGAAGGAAGTATGTCACTGTGTGGGTGGGCTTTGAGGTTTCCTAGGCTTAGGATACTGCAAGGGTCTCAGTCAATTTCCTGTTGTTGTACGATATAGGACTCTCAGATTTTTCTCCAGCGCCATATCTGCCGTCAGACTGCAATGCTCCCAGGATTGGTGTTTCAGAACTGAGTATCTGAACCAGTAAATGAACCACCCATATTAAATGTTTTTCTTTATAAGAATTGCCATGGCCATGGTTTCTCTTCACAGCAATAATACCCCAAAACACTTCTGAATTTAGCTGAACAAAAAATAAGCTTCAGGGATTCACCTATTTCCCACTTTACCTAGTCCTCAGGATACAGATATTTGCCACCATGCCTATCTTTTTGTGAGGCTGCTTAGGCTCTAAACTTAGGTCTCCATGCTTGGACAGTACCCACTTTAATTTCTGAGTCACATATTTAGCTCCAAGAGTGAGGCAACATTCAAGGATACTCAGAACTAAAATAAATAATAAAGAAAGATCTCAACATAAATTTATTAAAATCTGATGAGACAGGTTTATAAACTGTATGGTCATTTTCAACAATACCCAATTATTTAACTTTGTAATTGCATGAATTATATAATTAGGAGATAGTGGTGTCTTTTTAAAAGAGTGATTGCTATTTATGCCATGATCATTCTTAATACTAAAAGATTTTCTTCAGGTTCAGATATCACACACACACACACACACACACACACACACACATACACATACACACACCATTAAGAATGTAGTAGTTTCATGCTATTCAAGATATCCATCTCATATGTTTGAGCATTCCTGAAATCATACACGACTGTGGGGTGTTTTTGTTTGTTTGTTTATTTGTGATTTTCTTTTGATCTACTGGTGTATTGAAAGGACACAATTTCATCTTTAAAGCAATCATAAATATAGTTGAAAAAAATGAAGATATTCCACGAGTAAGGTTCCTGTGTTTTTATCCTAGTGATATAGCTCTGAATAAAGAAAAGGCTGTGTATAATCTTAGTTTACAAAATATTATTAAACATGGAACCATGTTTTTGGGTATGACTGAATGCAATTCATCTTTGTAAGTAATGTCATATGGTAACTGTCATTATGTATAAATCATATATTGACATTATTTTCTCTTTTTTGGTCAAGTATCACTGTAGTTCATTGACCTTACTAAAAATATGCTTTCCAAAATCCTTGTAAAAGTTAAAAATATACCTGATTCTAACTTTAATATTATCTTGACCGAAACATGAGTTTTAATGATGGACTAAACAGAACTTCAGAGTTCTAGAAAATTGTGAACTTCAAAGGCCAAGATAGTCTTCTGTAAAGTAAGTTACCTGATATTGTGCAAGGCACTAATTGCTCTTATATATTGCAATCTGTTCAAATTACATACATATGTCATTGCATTATTTTAACATCTGTTAATGTAAGAGAGCAAAAATGATACTCAACATATTTCCTCTGTCTCCTGGAATAATTTATTCTTTAATATTTTTCAAAAGTTTATGAGATGATCTTGAGCCTTTTATAAACAAAAACACACACAGGTAGACACAAAACTAATCAAATCTGGGGAACTTCCAGCCCACAATTTTGAACAACAAAAGACATGAGTAGTAAAGACTGGAGGATTGGCATTAGTGAAAGCTGATTTCTCAATATACATCTGAGAACCTGTTATTTTAGATTTCCTATAACCTAGGTATAAAAAGCACATGATATCCATGGGATTTAATTATCCTAGCAGCAAGAAATTTTGATTGTTTGTTATTATCTATTAGGTATTACATGCTTTCTAAAGTTTTTCTTTTTCTTTAAAGTTGAGTTAATCATTAGAATAATTAACCAGATTTGTTTCACTGCTGATGTTTAGTATCACATTACCAAGAAAAATTAATTTAATGAGTAAAAATATAAAATAGAGACATGTGAACATTAACGTTAAAATGTTGAATCTACTCATTAAATGGTGCTTGATAGACATTTATTGGTATTTTTCAAGAAGGTAAAAACAACTAACACAATTTTGGGCACTTGGAAAATGAAAATAATAATAATAAAGCATTTGTAGAAATATAAATTATCCACTATATAAGTCAAAGGGACATTTATTCAAAATCTAAGAATACAATAATAATATTATATATGTGTACCACTCCTAGGAATGATATCCAAAGGATCATAAATCAGTACAATATAGAGCTTCTTATTCACTTATGTTTACTGTGCACTATTCAAAATAGCTAAATTATGTGGTCAGCTTAGGTTTCCCACCAACAAATCTGTGACTTGTAGTTATTAAGAGAAATGGACTCATCTCCTTTAAAGAATAAAGAATGAAACTAGAGGTTGTGTTATGTAAAATAAATATAACTCAGAAAAATAAGTGTCCTTACACATGGAAAATATAGAAGAAATGAAGACACAGGAAGCGGATGGAATGAAAATAGAAGCAAAGAACGTTATATCCAACCCCGTAAAACTTATTTCCATAACTAATGTAATGTAAAATCAAGATATCAATTGCATAATATTACAACTTTAAGAATGTAAGCATTAAGAACAACTAGAACTTCCAAAAATAACACTTCATTTCTTTTATACTTCATATGCATCCCAAATACATATTAAAATGTTACAATATATTCATTATTTTAAACTACAATCTTCTATAGTATATAAAAGAATCTTCTTTCAAATTATCTGAGCACATTTAAAGATAATTATTGCATTTTCATTCCCTTTTTAATTAGCAGAATTATCATGAGTTTCAATGCCTAGTTCAAATGCCAATATTCAAGAATGTTTCTTTTTCTTCTAGCAGATAATTCTATATTTTACTACATATTTTTATTTCAGAATTAAACTATTGGCAATAATTTAGTATAACACTTATTGCATTCTGCCTTGCTTATTATCTACATTTAAAGCAAGAAAGTCAGGGTTTCTGGGCTGTAGCTAGTTAGTATAGTAGCAGAATAAGCAAACTCTGCTTTCCTAACTCTTGGTATGTTACTCTCTCTAATGTATTACAATGTACCAAATGACTAGATATTAACTATAAAAAACTCTGGGTTTATATTACTTGCATTTTATGTTCATTCATTTTCTTTTCTAGGGTACCATCACATGGCCTATTGACAAAGGACGTTGCTGTTATTAATGTGTTTTGTGAAAAAATTGACAAGCTTCAATTCATTTGTGGAAAAAAAAAAGAATCTCTAAATGAGGAGAAAGAAGGAGACTAGAAAAGTGTAAAAAGGAACTGAAACAAAGTGCCAGAACTGTAAGTAAGGTATCAAATAGGGCAAATATGAAACCACTTTGTCTGGTCAGGGAAACCTATTTCCAAAATGTGCTATGCACCTTGGTGGGGTAAAATTCAGCAACTGTATTATCCAACTGTGAATGATGAATGCTATTTTAATGATCCGTTAGACAAAATACAGTCTCTTGTGCAGTTGTAGAGTGTCTGTAACTAGGGTAATCAACCAATATATGAAAGAATCCCTTAGGAGGGAATTCGTGTCTGGCACTGCAACCCTACAAAAAGAATCATCTTCTTCCGTTTCCTTCCTCCTTCTTCTCTTTCTTCTTTTCCTCCTCCTTCCTCTTCCTCCTTGTTGTCCTCCTCCTCCTCCTCCTCCTCCTTTTCCTCTTCCTCTTCCTCTTCCTCCTCCTCCTCCTCCTCCTCCTCCTCCTCCCCCTTCTTCCTTTTCTCGTGGACATATTTTTTGATATTTCAAAGTTTTTTAGAAGTTTATGCCTATCCCTATTTTTCCTTCTACTCTCAGATAGGATCAATAGCTTGTTTTCATAATGTAAGGCAGTAAAGGCAAACACTCACAAGATTAAAGTGCCGAAAGTAGTTGAATACTTGAGTAATCAGTCCCAGATGTGACGTTTATATAACCACTATCAAAGTTCAGGGACATTCTTCAAGAGAAAGGAGTGTATGAAGAGTCAGCTGAAAGGAGAGTTCCTTGGAAGGCTGTCTTGAATAGGAAGTGACCATTGCATAACATGATGAATATAAGAATATAAGGCAAATGTGCCCATTACCATTTCACTGTGGGTGGAAGAGGAACTAATGGGGTCCAACTCATCCTTATCTACAATTGGAAGTAATTCTTTGCCAGTAAGGTCCTTTGGTTCACATACAACATCCTAAACACCACACACACACACAAACACACACACACTTGATATTACATAATAAAAAATAAATCTTTAATAAGGATGATTAGTTATAAAAGGGATTAAAGGAAAAATAATGAAATAAAATATGTACTAAGGTATTTATCATTCTTTTATAGTATGTTTTATGTAGTGATTATGATTTACTAGTGGACTAATTATATTCTTTTGTTACTACTAAATGGGATTTATTCATTTTTCTTTTATAACTTTTTACCATTGAAAACCAGTAATAATATATCATTCATTAGTTATGAGAATAACATATATTGGACTATAGATTTTTTTCTCAGCAACAATAAAACACAAACTATTAAATATAATTAGGACAGACATTACAAAAGCACTCAGACATACACACATTGTTTATTAAGCATTCATCCAGGTGATGCTAATAGAAACTACACACTTAAGAGCTGATTGCCCACAATCAGTGGAAAGTTTCGGGGCAGCGGAGTTCTCCATGCTCAGCACTAACATGAGTGCTGGTTCTGTCATCATTTTAAGTTTGTATTATGACGAATGAAATCACGTTTTGCTTGTTCACTTCTCCATTGTGGGTTAGCTAGAGAGCAATGCCACTCAGATGGAATAATGCATAACTCATCTTTTTAAAAATACATTTCTTCATAATGGTATTCAGAATACAAAAATCAGTTTCACTAAGATTGTATTCCTGGAAGCCCTGTTCCCAGAAGAGATTTTAAAGCAATTTCAGCAAGTTTAGGCTATTCATTTTCAAGTTTATTCAAAATGAATTAAGAAATGGCATGGTATCATCCCATCACTAAAAATTTTAATAATTTATATTGCAAGATATAGTTTGGTTTTTATTATTGTTTAATGACATAAGTAGATTCTGACTCCATATATTTTCTCTGAGTAGATTTTATTTTGGAATGTAAATATACAGAATATTTTACCTACTTTATTAGATGTTCCATAATAAACTTTGAAAAATACACACTGAGTGTATAATCTACTTTTTATTAACTATTGTTGAATTTTGAAATAAAAACAATATGTGCATCCTATATTTTATTGAATTCTAAATTCTCATAATTGGTTTTCCTCTATGATGTTTTGCCTATTAAAATATTTCTTAACATTTCTATATTAACTATTGAATGATTAAAATAATCAGACCAAAAGTGTGACTTTTGGCACTTTGTTTATATAATTGTTTCAAATTGTATCATCTTAATTTTTCTCCATTGATTATTTGTTTTTAATAATTATATAAAACAATACTAATATGGTTAATAACTTTATTTCATCATTTCATGCAAATGATAACAAATCTAAACTTTATAAATATGTAACTTCCGATTTTAATATTGTATTGTGTACACTGTTTTGTTCAAGTAAAATGTTAATTCTATTATGTTTTATTTTTCAATGAAGGAATCTCTATCCACTTTACATCCTGTTTTATTTAGGGAGAATTTATGATACTGCAGTATTATTTTGAAATTTGATTGTCTTCTTAGGTAGTATATTCTCCCTAAAAAAATGCCATATTATTTCAGTATGTTATCATCACTAATTGTAAGAATATGAGCTCACACCTTTAAGTAAATTGGCCTAAACTCAATTGAACTCTATTTCTTCACAATCATTTAAGTGTCATTATTTTGTTTAGTCCTTGTGCTACTTTCACAAACTCAAAGGAATTTTCACTTTGTGAAAAGGTTCACTAAAAACGAAAAGATACAGACCTATAAATATGACTATGATGCTTATGTTTAAGAATAGGCTTGGTGAAATTGTAATGATTCTAAAAATTACAACACTTGCTCTAACAGGCACATTGTTTTTAACAATCTTAATTTTAGTAATACATGAAACTACTAAAGAATACAACTCATCACACAACTTTGATAATGTCTGATAACAATTCAACATATGACATTCACATCTGTGTCTATTCTCAATATCCACTATAAGATGTACACTTAAATCTATATGAACTGGGAGCAAGCTTTCACCTGGCACTGATCACTGCTTTCAGTAGCTTTGTTGAGAAAGGGGCTTTTAGGCATGAACACAAATACTCTTACCTGATATTCCACTGATCAATGTCTCCAGCTGCTTTTGTTTCTAGATAAGGGACACCCCAGCCTTTCATTGAGTGTTCATCTAAATCCAAATGTTCAAGACAAGTGCTTTTCAACTCCTGGGTTGCGCCCTCTTTGGGGGTCACATATCAGATATCCTGAATATCAGATATTTGCATTATGACTCATTACAGTAATAAAATTACAGTTATGAAGTAGTACCAAAATAATTTTATGGTAAGGATCACCAAAACATGAGAATTATACTAAAGGTTTATAGTATTAGAAAGGTTGAGAATCTCTGTAATCGAGAGCATGACTCTTCATCCTTCTCATTCTACTTTTTTTTAACAGATGTGGCATGGTCACATTCTGTTTCCATTTCATCAATATATGGGACAAACATGAGATGAGCTTCTCTTAGGAGCTACAGACAGAGTCCTAAGGTCCCATAGGTTTGATGCATTTCCTGATAGCAGCATTCCACACTGGAATTCCTTTAATTTCTGTTAGCTCTCAGCACTCTTCCCATGCTCTATTTTTGACTAATTTTTTTCTTTTCAAAGGAGTTCAGATTTTATTACATTATAAGCAACTTCATTGGTTTATCTACTCACCATTTTAATTTTTCTCCTGTTCCATTATTCCTTCCAATTCTGCATAATCTGTGAGTGATTAATCAGATGTTTTCTTCCTTAATTCCTAAAGTTAATATTTTCAAGCATTTCTGTAACCACTTTGTATTACCTTGCATTTCTATAATTATGGATTACATATGTAAAAATTTAAAATCCCTTTATTTTGACTCTTCAACTTTGATTGATGTGAGGGCACATGTATAAAGATATACATATGAGCATGAAAGTATGTGCATTCATATGATATATGTACCCATACATATAAGCATTCTTCTATTCAGTTCAAATATTTTTTGCTACTAAAGTACATTTTTTATAACTTCTTCTCTAAATTAACCTCAACTTTTTAAAATTAGATATTACATATAGATCAGTTCTTTACATTTTGTGTAATGGGAACTAGAATACATATGCTTGTAAAGTTGTTATGAAGCACACAATTAAAGTGCTAATTTAATCATGATTTATACAATTATTTAAACAATAGAACTCAACTAATAGACTATTTCAGGAACTTCTAAGATATCTCATTAACATTTTTCTTGATTATAGACAAAATACACCCATTTATAAAGAACTTCTTGCCTTTTATGATAATAGTTTCCTCATTTATTTTCTTTTATTGTATTATTATGCTTATTAATGCAGACTAATTTTAGCTACCTAGATCATTATGTATGCATATAGAATCATAACATAACTATTACTTTATTGCCTTGTTAAATGCATACTCAGGTTCATATAAAAATTTCTTAATCTGGTTCATATATTTTTTGCTATATAGCAGTGCTGGTCCATGTTGCTGAATCTCATTAATCCATAATGAATGTGGATTATATCTTCACTGAGAAAGTCTTAAGAAAGCAAACAATGAAATAAATAAAAATCTCATATGCTTAGTGAAGTTGATTTTTTAAATCCAGGTACAAGGTCCTTATGTTTTTATAGATAATTATCTTATGTAGCACCAGTCAGCAGACAACATTTTATGTAGGGAGTACTGTCACTTATCTTACTGATCTGACATAAGTTGGTATATTTTTGCCTTGCTTTAATTTGTATATACAGCAGTTTCAGTTTGTATACCCAAAGGTGTATTTGCATTGTTCTCAGATATATTTGATATGGCATAATAGTTCTCAAGTGTTTGGAAAAAATAATTCATGTCAGGTAGTAGATTGTAAACAAGACTGCTTTTTTGTTTCCTGACTGCCAAGACCAAAATAAGCACACAGAAACTATATTAATTACAACACTTTGTATTGCTACAAGGCTGATACATATTGGTAAGGGACCAGTGTCTGTCTCCTTCAGCAGCTACATGGTGTCTCCATCTTTGACTCTGCCTACTCTGTCTATCTCTTCCAGAATCGTTATATTCTGCTCTGCCATTGTTCAAAGCAGATTTATTCACTAATCAATAAAAGCAACACATATACAGATGGATATCCCACATCATATCCCTTTTTCTGACTAAATCAAAAGGAAGGTTTTAAATTTAACACAGTAAAATTACATATATAAAACAGCTATCAACAAGAATTATAGTTACAATATTTAACCAATTTACATTTGACAAATTAAGGAAAATACTCTATCATCTATTCTATCTTTGTGAGTCTCAAGTTTTATACATAATTTATCCTTTATTGTATCTAGGGAAAACTATAACTATCTGTTTTCAATCTTCAAAGACTTCAGGAGGATACCATATTACCTAAGTAACAGAGGAAATACCTTATAAATAAGCAACTTCGAAAACTCTAGAATTGACAGAAACATCTCACTGCCTAGACAATCACGCAAAGTTCTTCTGTAATATTGGGACATACATCTTCAGCCTGCAGGCCCATAGTATCTGGCAAACTTTTCCATGAAACAGGAAATTTGAAAATCTGTTCTGGCTATATTGGCAGTTTGTCAGTCCCTTTCCTCTATGTCCTGCAGAATGTCTGACAGTTTCTTTGTTGGAGCAGGGACCACGAAGTACTGCCCCATCTTCTTTTGACAAGTTCAGCAGTCCTATTTCTATGGATCCTGAATGTCCAGGTCATACAGCATACCATAAAACAGTCCAGGGGAGAGTAGTTTCTTGCCCAAATTGCTAACTTTGTCACAATTAAGGCAAATCCCATAACAAATTTCTTCAATGTCCATCAACCTCTCTGAAGTAATTGTTGCTGCCAGAAGCAGATATACCTCACTATCAAGAAAATTCTAGGTTCTTAAGACATTTAAAATATCATATTCCATAGGTCTTTGAAGTGCTGTTGTATGGGAGGTTCTTCTCTCTATATGTTGTTTATATTGCTTAATGAAAAGAGAACTGCTTTGAGCCCATGGCAGGACAGAATAGAACTAGGAATGGAAAGCTAGGCTGAATGCTGGGAGAAAGAAGGCAGAGTCAGAGAGAAGCCATGCAGCTGCTGCTGGAGACAGACATGCCATAACCTTGATGGTCGGCCACGAGTCTCATGGTAAAATATAAAATCATGGGGAAGGGTTAATTCTAGATGTAAGAGATATCTAGCAATATGCTTAAGTAATGGGCCAAGCAAGGATTTAATTAATGCAATTCCTGTGTGATTATTTCAGGAGTCTGAGTGGCCAGGAAACAAACAAGCTGAAGGCAGCCACGAACACACAAGCAGACTCCTACAACAGTGCTGAAGGTTATCTATCTAACTAAAATATATCTCTGTATAACTAGAAAACCAACTAACATGACTATAAGTTTGGTGATTATAAATGATTATCTATTAATCTTTAATTTTTCATTATGCATTACATTTTTGAATGAGCTGTACAAACATAATATCTTAAACAAGAGCAGAAATTCATATACATAGTGTAACAAATTGACCTTAAATTTGCATCAATAGATCAATGTCCATGCCAATGTAAGGTATTCATCTCTATACCATACCCCCTTTAAAAAAAAAACAAACACTTATAAACAACCATTTTGGGAATTTGGGCATTGTTTTATCCAAACTCCTTCCTGGTATTTGTTGGGTGAAGTAATTTTAGGGTTTATGGGAGCCTTTCAGGGATCATTTTCCATCAAATCACATATTCATTATCATCTTCTGTGGAAACAAAGACAAAAATCCTCTTTTCCAAAATAACATATCCTTTTACTTAAGTTTTGAAGTCAAGATACCTTTAAAATATATATGTCGGCTTAGCTTAGCGGCCTATACAATAAAAAGCCTCTCTGTACTTATCTCATTCACAGTCTAAAAAAAATTTAAAAAACACAATACTGTGCATAATCCAGACTCTCTGTGTATATTCCATCTTCATGTGACTTATTTTTCTTTACCCCTTTAATCTATGATTGTCTGTACTCTGTCTGTTTAAAGGTTTTGCTTTATATTTTAAAACTGCTTCTTTTTATAACTGTTTATATTCTTTATCTCTCTCTCCCAAGGTTACACGCCTTTTTTTTTAACATACTATGACCTGTTCAGAGGTTTGTTTCTGTCTGAATCTGTCTTTATCATATATTTGTAATCATTTTCTGACCAGGAGTCTTTCTGAAAATGCTAAGCAGCATGGCTAAAACTAATTGGATGTGCCTCATTCAATATGGCAAAGGTATGTTCATCACCAGCTCTGCTAGCCATGATAACTGCCCCAGTTCCAGGTATACAGTGGGTCTATGTCACCATCAATTTACAGATACATAAGGACATCCCACATCAATGGATAACCAAGTTACTTCATATATCATTGTTATGAGTTAATCCCATATTGGAATTATATCCCATGCTAGTCTGACAGGTGTTCAATAGAATTTCATGAAAGTTTCAATTTAAATTTATCTATTGGTATCATGGCATCCTTTGAGGAATTGAAATAATTCATTTTAGTGGGGATCATACCAGTACACTTTTCTTAGTGTTTGCTTTTAACTCAGTTAAATAAAACATAGTAAAAGTGAGATGATATACTTTTCTATACTTCCGAGAATATGGAAGAGCACTGCATGCCGTCTAACTCCTATCAAGATGACTTTGAGGCAAGAGTTCAGTTCAACTTTACTGTTTGGTTTGGTAGTGATACCTTTGGTCTAACTTGATCATCATGGATAAAAAGATATGGTTCTCACTTCTCATTCTTTCATTGTCCAAATAGCAAATCATTTCCAGTAAATGGATAAGTCTTTAGGAGATTTCCAGGACTGTCACAGTAAACCTCCAGATTACCTAAAGTATCATATCTACAAAAATTTTTGATAGACAGATTTGATTAATTTTACATATATAGTGCAATTCCACACTAGGAGATTCTGAAAATGCAATTTCTGTAGCCTGTCTTATATTACAGAAAGCTTAATACAATTATTATGATGATTTTTCATTTATTTGTTTATCTATTTATTTATTCCATTCAAAAATTTACACTTCCTCCCCTACTCCCATTCCCCTTCCACACTCCCACTCCACCTCCTCCCTCCCCCTCCCTCCTTAAGAGAGGGCAGGGAACCCTGCCCTATGATGATCTTGTGTATTTCTTGTAAACAAATTCTATGGGACAACCATTTAGTTCATTTGAGGCCCACATGTTATAAAATGGCATCTGGTGGTAATTACCATCTTGAACTTCATAAAAAATTTCATTATTTGAAAATGTCCCGTGTATATTAAAGCACATCTATTTTTTCATCCATTTCCATTTCAAATTACATCAAATACATCCACACATCTTTTCTCTGACATCATGCCTTCTTTTTAAATAATATACTCCATTTAATTATTGTTGCCCATATATGCATTGATATGGGCCATCCACTGGAGCCTGGGTAACCTATCAATATCAACCTATCAACAACTACAATGCAAATCTTCCTTAAATATAAGCTAACATCTTCTTGTAGCTTCTCATTTAGAGGTGGACTTTCCCATAGATGAAGGACATTTCGTTACCTTGGTCTTTCCAACTCTTGTTCAGTCAACTGAGTCAGTCATGTGGCAGTTTCATTTATAGATTTTTGAGAAATTACAAGAGTGATTACAAAAGTGTTTGCACTAGTTTGCACTCCCACCCAAAGCATGTAGATATTATCCTTTTGTTATACCATTTTCAACATTTGTTTGTCATTTGCATTCTTGGTGATGGCAACTAAAAAGCTCAAAAACTGGAACTCTCAGGACATGAAAAGGATTCCATGAGACTTCCAATTTTTTTGCAATTGCAGATGTAAACCAAAGGTGTTAAATAGAATATAGTTACTATAAGGCCACACCTCTTTCTATGCCATCTTGACAGATTGCAAGCTTCTGTTGTCTATTAATCCCAACCACAGACAGACAGGCAGTGACAAATAGTGGAACTGGTAGATTCTGTCACTACTCAATATCTATTATTTGATCCACCCATATAATATTTTTATTATAGCTTGGAGTTGTTTTTTGTTTATGTTTCTTTGGGGCTTTTTTCTCTTCTTTTTATACTCTTTACTCTTTAGGGAGCTCACAACCTAGCTCCAAAATAATCTTGTGGAGAATTATTATTACTTGTAAATGCCTGATATTACCTTGACTTGTTTCTAGCCAACTTTTCTTAACCTAAATTATCCTGTCTACCTTCTGCCTCTGGACTTCTATCTTCCTCTATCTTATATACTTTTATTTAGTTCTTTCTCTGTGGCTGGCTGTATTCCTGGGTGGCTAGCCCCTGAAGTTGTTTTCTTCTCTTTGTGTTTTCTTTTTTTTTGTTTCTCCCTCTTCTCTTTTTCTCCTTCTGTTTATTCTGTCTGTCTGGCTACCCTGCCTACCCCTCTCCTGCATAGCGATTGGTCATTCAAACCTTTATTAGACCAATCAGTTGTTTTAGATGGGCAAAGTAGCACAGCTTTACAGAGTTAAACAAATGCATCATAGAAAATGCAGCATACCTTATGCATTATTTATAGCATAAATAAATATAACACATCTTCAACTGATATTTCACAATGGTGACTTTTCCCACTTATATTTATATCAAGTGTGCAAAAGTCCCTCTTTTTTCCATATCATTATTACTTGCTAAATAATCATTTATATAAGAGCTATAGCCATGTTTTCATGAGCTTAGATGATCCTTTTATTTTCTCACTCTCTATAAGTATGTCTTTTGAGAAATATCTAATTATTTCTACTGCCCTCCCACCTTCTCTTTCAGTGTCAATACAACACGAAACGATGATAATAACTAATCAATTATATTTAAAATTGTGTTTAATGTCACCTGTTTTATTCTTTGCTAAAATATACTGGCTATTGTGAGTCTTCTTATATGAGTTCTATAGAAATGTCAGAATATACTTTTATTTTTATAAATAATGGCATCGTGACTTCCAGTGGGAAAACCTTTAGTCAGTCAATTGCTTAATAAATTTATAGACAATTTGATAAGTTTAATGCCTCTATCCAAGATAAATAGTTGTTCTTAATTGTGTCTTCAATTTCCTTCATTTTATAAAATTTTGTGTAAATATCTTCTATATTTTTGGTCAAACTGATACTTATAATTTTATTTATTATTAATGGGATGGCTCATACTTCTTTTCCTTTTAGTTTTTTTGGTTTTTTTTTTTTTTGGTCAGTGAATAAACACATTGCATATTTTGAATGTGGAATTTTACTCACTAAAATTTGCTGACCATTTTAATTAATTTTAAAATGATAAACTCTAAAATGTTGACCTACATAAAGTATGATCACAATTTTGTTGCCTGACAATGGTGTTAAGTATGAATTTCTTCTTATGTGCAGGTCTTAAATCCAATCAGAAAGTGGTTGGACACTCCCATTTTACACTTATCACAAAAGTCAATGGACATGCCCTACAAAACTAATTGTTATGGTAGCCCACAGAGTTCCTAACTGGGTAAGAGTGATGGTTATTTTTATCTCTGGTCCTGTGTATATTATCTGTTACTAGATAGAGCATACGAGCTGAAGGGAAATCCTACTACCAGGCTAGCCTTGAACTCAAATGTGACAGTAACTGTTTTTTGAGTGTTTGGATTATAGGTATGTACCATCACTGACTTATTGCTTGATTTTTAATAACAGTAGTTCTAACTGACATGAGATAGAATTCCAATGAAATTTTAATTTACTTTTTCCTGTCAGGTAAGAATGTTGAATAGTTTTCATATCCTTACTGGCTATTTGTACTTCATCTTTTGAAATCTGTCTTCATTTAATTAGTATGTTTACTGATTGGATTATAGGGATTTTTGTAAGTTTCTTTTAAGTTTCTTGTATATCTGGATGTCATTGTGAAGTTATGCTTCAGAAAAATAATGATTTGTTTTTTTGCCAAAGTAATCCATGCTCAGAATTTCATAATGTAAGTTGAACAGTATCATGGCTTTAAAGGATCTTTATGCTTTTATGTGCATTTGTGTGTGTGTGTGTGTGTGCATGTATGTGTGTGTTTGAGACAGAGAGAAACAGAGAGAGAGAGAGAAAATGTTTAGTATTCAAAGCTAAGTAACTTAACTCACTTTATTCTTCTAAAGAAATGTATAAATTTTAAGATTGGATTCTGAATTTCTTAGTGATAGTACTATGAATATTGAATTCATTCCCTTCTTTCTATATTCTACAGTAAAACATACATAAAGATATTCTCAGAGATACTAAGAATCCTAAAACCATTTAATGCAACAATATTAAATTAAACTGAATGTTAATTAACATCAACACTCAAACTTAACTTCATTATTACTAGATTGAAAACTTGTTCAGTTTATCTGATGTGAATGTTCTGTAAGTAGATTGGTTTTAGATATTGGTTGTAACCTCATATTATCTAGTTTACATTACTCAGACTATTTCCCAGTCTTTGCTAACACATCTCATAAAACAAAACAGAATAATATGACAGTTAAGTTTGAAAAATCTCTTATTATATTTGATATTCCACCAATGTTCCAATTAATGACAATAAATGATTAGAGAAGAAATGGCATTCCCATATTGAGATATTTTTACTCCACTGTATTTTAAATGTCTTCATATCTTGTATTATTTTGGTAGGCTTTCAGAAACAGCTCCAGAAGTCCAAGTTTGGAGACTGATTTTTTTTTCTCCTTTTGTTTTTTGTTTCTTTAATTTATTAAATTTTCTAAAAAATACCAATTCAATTTCCCACTCCCTCCCCTCCTCCCATTCCCTCCATACACCCTCACATCCCACCCCCATCTAATCCTCAGAGAGGGTAAAGCACACTGCTTTGGGAAAGGTCCAAGCCCCTCCCTACTACATCTAGGCTGAGCAAGGTATACATCCAAAGAGAGTAGGTTCCCAAAAAGCCAGTACATGCAGTAGGGTTAAATCCTGGTGCCACTGCTAGTGGCTCCTCAGTCTGCCCCAGCCATGCAACTGTTAACCACATTCAGAGGGACTAGTTTGGTCCTATGCTTGTTCTTTCCTAGGTCATATGGAGTTGGTGAGCTCCCATTAGCTCAGGTAAACTGTTGCAGTGGATGAACCCTTCATGGTCTTGACGTCTATGCTCATATTCCCATTCCTTCCATTCTTCAAGTAGACCTTGGGAGCTCAGTTCAGTGCTCCAATGTGGATCTCTGCCTCTGTTTCCATCAGTTTCTGGATGAAGGTTCTATGGTGATATTTAGGATAATCATCAGTTTGACTACAGGGCAAGTCAATATGGGGCCTCCTCTCCTCTAATGCTTAGAGTCTTAGGTGGGGTCATCCTTGTGGATTCCTGGGAATTTTTCTAGAGCCAGGTTTCTTCTAACCCTATAATGGCTCCCTCATTCAAGATATCTCTTTTCTTGCTCTCATCTCTGTCCTTCCTTCATCTTCACTATTCCATTCCCTCAAGTTCTCCTCAACCCTCCCCTTCCCTTCTCCCCTCCTCTTCCCCTTCTAACCTCCCTTCAGATCTTGTCTGTTTCCAATTTCCAGGTGGATATATATATAAGCAATCTATAGTATCAATGGAGACTGATTTTTAAAGACAGAAACATATGTGAAAATGATCAACTCATAGTTATAACATAAAATATGAGAAAATGATAAAAGATTATATCATAAGTATTTGAACATTTATATTATTAGACAAACTTTCCAGTTAAGACTTTCACAAATCTATCCAAGAGTAAATTGACTTGTATTTAGGCTCCTTTTAATGATGTCTTTACTGGCATACAAACTGAGTAGTAGCAGAGATATTTTGCAATATTGTTACAGCTCTATGTAATGCTGATGAGAGGGAACTGATGATCTGATACTGAGGTATCATGAGATAGATGTCACAGACATAAATAATATGAGATAGGGATCACCAACATGTTGGCATAGAATGATGACTTTAAAACTATAAAAATACAAAATTTAAGAGCAAAATAAAGTCGACACATAATTCTAAATCAGTGTGTGTGTATGTGTGTTTAGAAATAGACTGTTCCTTAATTATTAATCATAATTTATACTTTCAGAAAAAAGGTGAATGACTTACTTTGATAACCTATCTTACTAAGTACACCACAGTTGTCTGAAAAATAAACCACAGTAAGATTTACCTCATTGCATTTTTATTGCGTGTGTGTTGAATGCTATGAGAATAGTATATTCATGTGCATTATATCATTAAGTCTTGCAAATATGGGAGCCAGTTATTTAGTCTTCACTCAGTGAAAAACATGAAAAATTCTGAGAGGAATAAACTTATCCACCATTCTTCAAATAACCGGAAAATCTGCATAGACTTATTTAAAAATGGCCAGGGTGAGTTCCAAAGCCAGTGTTGGTCAACAACATACACATTTCTCAGTATGTTCATCTGAGTTCATGATAGACCAAAGTTCTACAAATTTGCATATTCGTCATTGTAGAATCCTTGTACTTACATTTTACTTGTAGATTTCTTCACATTCAAATGTAGCAAAATCTTAATTTTGGTACAGGTCAGAAGTCAAGAAGTTCTTGTTGCTGATGACATTGAAAAGAAGCGATCCGGAAGGTCAAAAAGTCTATCAACGCCAATACAGCACACATATGTCACATGCTGGTTACCTTATGTCACCTTAAGAACTTGGAGCACATTTTCTTCAGGTCTCATTCACCTATATCAGCCACAACTGGTGGGCAACAGGTGACTGATGCTGAAGTAGGAAACGGTGATAAAGAAGGGAGAAAGCTAATAGTAATACCCATCGAAGGAAAGAGAAAGAATTTCTCTCACTTCACTGAGGTATTTTCAGTGCCATATTTGTGAGCGAATGCCTTGTGCAGGGAGAGAATTGAGGGACATTTGAGGGGTGGTAGGGAAAACTAGTGCAGGAGAAACTTCCTAAAATATATGAAAGCAATCCCAATGATGACTCCAAATAACGAGAAAAATAGATTCTCAATCGGCATCCCTTGTCACCAAACAAAGCTTCTAGTAACAGGACTGGGATACATCTAACTGAGTTCTTGGCAAAAGAGGTTTCATGGGAATGCCCAAACAACTTTTACTATTGGCAAGACAATAGGTTGCTCTCCACAAACTGACAGCAAGGCCCCATTGCTGAGCACAACAACTATACAACTCATTGAATTGTGAAGAGATAGAGTGGGTGCCTACTTAGAACCTTCCTCTCTGTGTCCTAGTATCTTTGCTTTGGGAGGGTACTCTGCAGGTCACTAAAAGTAAACACCAATTCAGGAATAAAATCTTTGATCTACAACTTGTCCTGGCTGCAAAATATGTAACAGGAATGGGAGCATAAAAGCTTGTGTGAGTAGCCAACCAATATCAGATTTGACTTATAATCCACTCCATGTGATGGAATCCATATCCAATATTGCTTGGATGAACAAGACCCAGAGACTAGAGAGCCTAGAACTGTAAGGGAAAAGCAAATACTACTGATCTAAAATTTAAAACCTAGCAATAACATGACCAGTAATGATATTCTGCTATACTCATAAATAGGTATCTTACTCAGGACCATCATAGGAAAGGCTTCTTCCTGCAATAGTTGAGAACAAATGCAGAGACCCACAGCCAGGCATTAAGCAGAGAGACCGTGGAACACACAACTCTAAATGAGATGTCTCCAACAAATCCCTCCCCTTATGGTTCAGGGTACCTGGTGGAAAAGGCCTCAAATGAAATATGGTAGCCAGAGGGGATGAAGGACACCAGGAATATAAGGGCCTGTAAAGCAGCTGAGCAGAACTCACATGAACTAGACTGAAGCAGCAATCAGGAGGCCTTCGGGGGTAAGTACCAGGTCCTCTGAATATGTTTTATAGCTTTAATACTTTAATGGAACTCATAAATACAAGAACAACTGGGTCACTGATTCTTGTGTCTTCTCTTCGAGGTGTTTACCTTCTCTTGGTCTGCCTTGTCCACCTTCAATGCAAAATGTTTTTTTTTATTTTATTTTATTATATTTCATTTTGTTATGTTTTGTTGTTAAAAAGAAAGAAATTAAGTTCTACATTTTAGCAGTCACAAGATTTTTGCTAGTATATCCCCTAAAGTTAGAAATATTTTATATTGCAATATATATATGTGCATTCACACACACACACACATATATACACACACACAGAGACAGATTGGTACAAAACTAAGCAAAGATTTCTCAAAACATAAAATACAAATGGCTGAGAATGACTAAAGAAATGTTCAACATTCTT
The DNA here is from genome assembly GCA_001685075.1 of Bramus lutescens. Classification (NCBI taxonomy): domain Eukaryota; kingdom Metazoa; phylum Chordata; class Mammalia; order Rodentia; family Cricetidae; genus Bramus; species Bramus lutescens. Next base: position 61,755 of record LOEQ01004750.1, on the reverse strand, counting down.
ACTCATCAGAGAAAAGCAAATAAAACTCCCTTGTTATTCCATCTCATGTCAGAATGACCATAATGAGTAGAAAAAAAAAAGAACACATGCTGACATGCTGGTGAGTATTCAGGGAAAGGGAATACTTATTCTTATTTGTGAGAATGCATATTCTTACAATCAAAAAGGAAATCAGTGTGACTCTGTCTTGGGAACCTGGATAGAACTACTTTAACACCCAGCTGTAGCACTCTTAAGCATATACGCATAGGACTCTACATCTTATTACAGACATGCTGGTCCATCCGTGTTCAATTCTCCTCTCTTCACAGTTGGCAGAAATTAGAATTAGTTTTATGCACTTCAACACATAAATAGATAATGAAAATGTGATACATTTACACAATGGAATATTTCTCAGCTTTCAGTTATTCAAAAAGTAACACAAAACAAAACTAACAACAATAACAAAATCCCTAAATCAAGCAATTCATAAATAAAGCTATATGGCAATCCAGTCCTTAAAAGCAAACACAATGTTTTCTTTTAGATGTGGATGTTAGTTTCAAAGCTTTCTATATGTTGTTTTTAATATTGTAATTGATTCACAACATTTCTCCCTTTCCTTACATCCCTCCAAAACATTGCATATACCCCTCACTACTATCCTACAAATTTATGGCTGTTTTTAGTAATTGATATGCAAGCATAAATGTATATATGCATATAGAGATTACAGATTACTTAATATAACCTATTTAGTCCACATAATGCCCACCTTTATGTATGTTTTAAGGGTTCTTGAAGCAGCTCTTAATAGCCAATTGGTGTGCTCTTGCCAAGGAAGGCCATTTCTTCTTCTCTTAGTTTTCCTCCATTTCTTGTAATTTTTTTATATTGGACATTGGATTTCTAGTAAAGGACCAGTGGGGAGGAAGAGATCATGCAAATAAGGAAAAAAACTTGTTGGGGAGAGACAAATGGTAAACTATAATAGGATTAAATAGGGTGCAAACATACTACTACATAGAAGCTTCCTAAAATACAGATTTGAATGAAAGGAGAGAAATGTAAAGTGGGTCACAAAACATAAGGGAACATAATGCTTCCAATCCACATCTTATAACAGCAATTAACACCTTCAGTGCTAGGAATGGGTTGCATCATGTTGAGTTATTGTCCATATGGGACCACTGAAAACCTCAAATATTACAGACCATTGCCAAGGCTTCTGGTTACTCTCTACAAACAGATGGTAAGGCCTTAATGCTACACACAAATATTATGACATTGGACAACAAGAAGTCAAGCTGATGCTTCCTCAAAGCTTAATTCCTACTGTGCAGCATTCATAATATACTGAATTGGATGGTACTGTGAATGCCACCAGGGAAAAATGTTATTGACAGTTAGTTATTTTCTCGCAAGCTAGATTGCTACAGTAGTGATACAGATGCTACATGAATAATAACCACTTGTTGATTGGACTTGAGGCCCACTCCAAAAATTAAACCCATATCTGAAGTGGTCGATAACCCAACACTGACTAGCTCATGGTTCTAAAGGAAAACTTGCTACTAGCATTTGGCTAAAGCAAGATGACTCCTAGTAACTTATTGCCATACTCATAGAAGAGTAGGTGCCTTGATCAAAAGACCTCAGAGAAGTTCCTTCTGCCACAGTTGAGCATTAATACAGAAAAACCCCTCACTGGAAAATTTGCAGAACGTGGGGAACCTTGGAGCAGTCATCCTTAAATGATCTGTTTACCTCAAACCCTTCTACTCAAGGCTCAGGGATCTATGTAGGAGAGGAAGAAAGAATTTAAGAGCCAGAGGTGATGAATGGCTCCATAAAAATAGCACCTTTCGCACAGGATTGATTAGTATGTTAACTCCCAGATACTGGCCACATGCAGAAGATCTGCAAAGTTTAGCCTAGACGGAGTTCTAGTACTGAGTGAAGAAAATGAACCAAGAAGCCCAAACACCTAAATCCACTTTATAAATGATAAAGATGCTGAAAACACATTTCTGAGAAAAGATAGCACTATTAACAAATTGGGTTGGTGAAGCTGGATGACTACATAGAGAATAATGAAACTCAATCCTTCTCTGGAGTCGGTGGGCCTTCTGTCTATGTGTTACTTTCATTGGTTAATAAAGAAACTGCCTTGGCCTTTGGATAGGGCAGAATTCAGACAGGTGGAGTAGACCAAACAGAATGCTGGGAGAAAAAAAGCAGAGTCAGGCAGACCCCATGAAGCTCCGGCCCAAGATGGACTTTGGTTAGAATCTTCCCGGTAAGCCACGACCCCGTGGTGATACACAGATTACTA
>LOEQ01004750.1:27759-42480 GCA_001685075.1 Bramus lutescens | reverse complement strand
CTCATTGGCTGGAGGTAGCCTTACATCACACAGGGTGCTGCTTAACCTTTATAAGTGAATGTTCACGGTAATAAACTGATTTCCTGCTTTGACTTGATTCTTTATCATGTCGGCTTGTCCTGCATTGTGGGGCTGAAGAATAATTGTCCTTCATCATGTGCTTCAGGAATGGGCAGATAGTGCACTTAACTTTCCCTGCAGAATAAGGAGAGTCAAGGAAGCCTTGCACAGTGTCAGTTGGAAGCAGTCTTGAGAACTTGGCACCCCATCCTTGCCACACCTCATATCCCCGTTAATTCCTCATCTTTTAATAATAAAAAAGGTGTGATTATTAGAATCCAGGCATTACAATGGCCTGTTCCCTGTCAGCCATTAGGGTGCATCTGCTGGTATTTAGGCAGATACTCAGTGAGTCTAGGGGTCCTATGGCCATATCTAGCTGTGTCATGTGCTGTATGGCTACATCATGTGTTGCTTGCTTGGCTAAGTCATTTTGTGTGCCATGCTCAAGGGAACATTGTAAAGTGAGTTCCACATGTCCACTCACTCTTTTTCCTTACTTTCCTTTCTTTGGATGAACATCATGTCTCCCCCTTCTTTAATAAACTTCCACATAAGGTTTTTTTTTATATTCTGTGACTCATTCTCACAGCTGCTGCTAAACTACAACATAAATGACCACCATCTATTAAATACAACCCAGGTACATAAGCTTCCTAGTTATTTGCTTCAGTTTCAAGCCAGAAATGATGTACAGGAAGCTAGATGAACCATATTTCTAAAATTAGTACTATATATGATCACTAACATGGTGACAGAAACTATATATATATATATATGTAAATAATGAATATCTACAAGTCCTATAGAATGAGACCAGTGTCAATAGAACAAACAGTCCCTTGATTTTGTTTTTTCTTATGTAACAAACACACTAGGTGGCACTTCTGACAGGATTTTCCCTTAATAAGCTAGCTTGGCTTTAAAGAAGAAACGGGCTATACTCCAACTCCAATGCAAATTTATATTTTAAATAATTTGTGACTAGAGAAGAACTATTTACCTTATATGGCCGCAGAGAATGGTAGAAACAAACATTTTGGAAGATACACACAGACACACATATACATATGTATTATATATATANGAGAATGGCAGAAACAAACATTTTGGAAGATACACAATACACACATATACATATATATGGAATTTATTGGAATTATTTGCAGGATAAAGTCCACCTAATGCAACAGTGGCTAGCTACAAATGGAAAATTCAAGTATCTAATAGCTTCTCAGTTTGAAAAGCCTGGGTGTCTCAGCTGGTATTCTATATATTCTGGATTGGTGTGGGAAGTCCTTCTGTGTATGTGTTGCTTTTATTGGTTAATGCATAAGACTTCTTTGGCTCTGGCAGGGCAGAATAGAGTTTGGCAGAAATTCCAAGAAGATAGAGGAGGAAAGGAGTGGTAAGGGAGATGCCATATAGCCGCTGAAGGAGGCAGATGCCCAGGAAACTTACCGGGAAACCGTGAGTCTCATGGTAAAGTATAAAATCATAGGAATGGGTTAATTTAAAATGTAAGAGTTAGTTCATAAGAATATTAAGCTTTTGTCCAAGAAGTGTTGTAATTAACATAGTTTCTGTGTGATTATTTCCAGTCTGGGTGGCCGGGAACACACAGGCTGTCTCTGCTTACACTGGAATCCTGAAAAAGTAGGTTCTAATGCCAGTGAAGAAATGGATGTGCGGACAAGATCAGGGCAACCAGGCAGAGAAGGAACAAAGCCATTCCTCTTCCATGTCCTTATATAACCTTCCAGCCTATGTAAGGTGTGGCCCAGATTAAAGGTCTCCTGTCTCAAAATCTGGATTAAAGGCATGTATCATCCAGCCTCAGTTCCAGATCACAAGGGTGTCCTCCATTTCTGGATGGTAGTTCATTCCAGATATAGTCAGGTAGAGAACTAAGAATAGCCATCAGAGGGGTGAACTCATTAGCCGAGGCTTTGGATGAAAAATTCAATCTCCTTAACATCCTGGTAAGATAATTGTTAGGGAATATTTTTTTAAGGTGTGTGACTTTTGTTTATACTGAATTTGTCAAACTCTGTAAAGCAGTGATTCTTTGCCTGTATAACAGCTGTGGGCCCTAATAAAGAGCTGAATAGTGAGGAACAAGCAAAGCTGGATGAAGCTGGCTAACAGAAAAATATAAAAAGGCAGAGAAATGAAGAAAAGGGAGGAACAAGATAGAACAAGGAGAGAGGGAAGTAAGAGGTCAGCCTCCCAGTCCCCCAGCCAGCCAACCATGTAATAAGAGTGAAAGTAAGATATACAGAAGAAAAGGAAAAAAAAAAACAGGGGCAAAAAGTAATCACGATAATTAAAGTTAGGGAAAGATGGGTAGAAATAAGTTAAATTAAGGTGGGGGAATTTTAAATCATGATAAACACCTGTGTGTGATTTATTTGAGAGCTGCATGGCAGGCTCCCCAAAGAACAAATAATAGTAAGTCAAAAGAGTCAAACATTGCACTGTGAGGTTGTTTGTGGTGACTTTTTAAATAAAGAAAACCCATGTATGTACACATAAAAATAGTTTCATTTGGCTTTAAATGAAGTAATTTAATATAGACAATATGAGAGTTAAGAGGTAAATCTAAGTGTTTGGTTTACAGATGCTACAAAGAAGCATTCAAAAGCTTTTTTAAGCATATTATGCATGGTATTCAGATATTTTCTTAGCAGCTAAGGTACTTGTAAAATCTAATATAGAAATGTAAATGGTTATAATTTATAGCTAACACTTTGAAGGAAATGTCCATTATAAGTTATTATAATTGTCTAGATAAAGCAAGCAAGTTGTTCTTGTAAATAATTTGGGGAAGAAATAAAAGATTTCAAAGCAGTTTAGAAAACTCTCCAGAAGGTTTTATGAATTAAAGCATAAATAACACAATCCAGGTCTTGCCAAATCTGTGTTTATTCTTATCAAAATATTAAGTAAGATACAAATATATTAAATAAAACTTATTTATGATTTAAAAGACAACCATAAAAATTCTTCTTGAGACAGAAAGACATTGGCAAATACATACCTCACTTGATCAAGCAAAAAAAATATAAAACTACATAGTTTTGAATAGTAAAGGAGAAATAATTAGTGCTAAATGTAAATGGAATAGTAATCAATATTCTAGAATTATTATTATTCATTACTTTGCTAGGAATGTTAGAAATGCTTAGCCTAGAACATACTTCTTTGTGAGATGACTAACAAGCCTATAGAGATATCAAGGACATGCTCTCTGCATTTTACATGTTCATCTTCACCACTCCTACCTTCCATTAAGTACGCATCATGTATCTATTAGACATAAATTTGTATTCAGTCTTTTAAACAGATTTATGTTTCAACCCACTACCTTTTTAGTATAATGAGTTCTTTATGCATTATATTTAGAGCATGCATTGATACCTTTAATTCATTCTCCCATCTAAAAATGCTTTCTTCAAAGGTCAAGGGATGAAGAATTCTGGACCATACAGGGACTAAAATGCATGACCTTGTTTTCAGTTTAGAATTTGTGAGCTTGACCTAGATAATAACTACTATAGATAAAACATGGAAAATGTTTTTTACTGCATCAGGGATTTCCCAGAAAAATGATACATTAAACCTTTGGGTATCAAATAATCAATGTTATCCTTTCTTACATGCATATTATTGTACAGTACAATGGCTACTCTATTTACATTACACAAGACAGTGCCATTTAAGGCATAAGTACAGCTCTACATAATTCAACTTATTTGGAACATCTTGTTAGAAGAACAATAATCAAATTTATCTCTAAGATATACTGTACACTGATACAAAAACTCTATATGTAGAGTGAAGATTATACTACAAATATGGTTCCTATTTCATTATTTGATGAATTATATGTCATATGATTCTGCAATAAAAGATGATATTGTAATGCCTCCGCCCAGAAAGACAAAATTAATCCTGCGAAGAGGACATGAACTAAAAACCTAGAGTCAAGAAATTGCCTCCATAATTAGTCTTTGTGCTCTCAGAACAGAATAAAATGCATGTGGGCATTAAAATGAGGTCTTCCAACTATGTTAAGATTTGAAAGTGTGTACTGTTTGTTGTATGTTATTCACGTCAAATTTTACTTTAGCATATATAAATATACAGAGATGAATGAAGGGCATTATAATAGTTATTACTATGAAATTCAGCAAAGTTCTGCAGCCTTAATTAAATTCCTCTAACTTCTTAGATGAAAATAAAAGTGATGATGTACATACTTCAACTCAAATTAATTTGATATAATGTGCTTTTTCTTCGACCTCTCAATTTCATCTCAAGATTTCTTAAGTATTATTCCAACAAGTATGTATTATCAAAAAAAATCTGGCATTCCAAACCTGATTAAATTGATTCACCCTTTCAAATCATTAGTAAGTAGTACCTAAATAGATTAGATACTAAATGATCATGCATTTCTTCAAAAAATTTTCATCATTAATTCAAATCTTGTGTCCTAAGGAAGAGTCAAGGTCCAAGATAATAAGAGACACAATGGTTAAGGCAGGGTAACTGAAGTTATTTTCTTATGTGAACTTGGTGCCTCTGGATCTTTGTCTGACTGCTTCTCTCTGTCTCTCTCTCTCTCTCTCTGTCTCTCTCTCTCTCTCTCATTTTTAGATGTAAAGCTTTAGCTGCCAAAAATTAGTAATTTCTAAGTGGTATTACAAGTTTCTTTAATTGTTTTTGCATTATTCTTTCCAAAATGTATTTTCTCAGAGGAAGTAATGTGGGTTTCTTTTTCATGGCTAAGGAGAAAAAAGTAGAGAATTTAGAGGATAAAATAATTTTTCTATTTTATATGAAAGAAAAAAATTAATATTATTGCTGTATGAGAAAGATGCCTTGGGGTAGAGTACTTAGTTTAAGGAGATTTGTGCTTAATTTTGAAGAGAAGAATGGTTTCCCATTTGATAATTCTATGTACCAGTTGAGTTTTAAAGATGTGGTCAGAAATGGTTTTCTAATTTGTAAGAACACAATGAGACTCACTTCTTAAATATAGATTGTAGAAATTGTAGACTTTATGTCTAGAACATGGAGTATGAATATGAATGCTTTGTGAGTCCTGAAAACATAGAGCATTAAATCAAGCAATTGTCATAACCTGATGTTGAAACTGTTGGTGTGGGAAATTTGAAAAGAAGAATCATGGCTGACTGAAGGAAGGCATTTGGAAATGAAATATTTAGCATTGGCATCATAACAGCAATGCCATTAATAATAGACAATTGGGACAGAGTTCAAAATGACATAATCTCTAGTTCATTAACTTTTATGAATTTAATAAGAACATATTAAAATGAAAAGATGCTACATTGAAATTACCAACTTCTTATATGCTTATTTTTGATGAGTTTTAAAATGTATTCTGAGATGAGCTTCCACCATCTAAGTGAACTGTAAAACAAATTGCTTTATTTACTATTATCATACATTTTTAGCATGCATCTTCTAGTTATTTGAAGAAGCCAATATGCAATATAACCAAACAAAGCATCACAGAATCTTAAGATTATTTTCTCTGAATTAGTTGGAAGCCAGCTATTGTTTAATGGACCCTGATGATGTGGTTACTATTGGTTACAACAATAAGTTAAAAATAAATAATTATGTTTTTCTTTCTCATTTCAAAGTGGCATTTTAATACCATAAAAGGCATAAGGCCTAACGTTTATTTTTGAATTATTCTGTAATTCTGTGTATTGAAAAGGCAACCCAGAAACACTATCATGAGTTTTTCAGAAACACCATGAGCAAACTGCTGGTGCAGCTACTGGAAGCTACAGTGATGAGTAGCCTCAGTAGGGAGTGTGAGTCTGATACCCTACGTCCATTCCTTTTAAATACTCATTTTCAATATATTCTCATATTTTACACACAAGTGGAAGATACTGTTGTATCTTGCATGATGCGAATCCTTGTTTCTTTCCATGTTATATATTGAAAGTTTTTATTATTCAAAATCTAAAAATTTCATTTATTTCAACATATTGATGATGACTTCTTCAAGACTGCATTTTTAAAAGTTTGTGTTATGCTCTTCACATTATAATTTCTAAAAATCTATATTTTCACATGATTTTTAAAAGTGAATGGGTGTTGTGGCTGCATGTGTTTTTGTTTAACATGTGCATGCCTGGTGCCCATAGAGATCAGAACTGGTGTTATGGACAACTGGATGTCAGCATCTTGTGGGAAATGAAGTCAAGTGCTCTGTCAGTGTAATATAAGTGTGTTCTAATCAATGAGAAATCTTACCAATCACACTCTTCGAGTCTTATTTTACTTAAAAATATAGCATTGATTTATTCAGGATGAAACATTAAAATAGTGATGTGTATAACTCAATATAACATGAACAAGATGATGCAGTTTTATGACGTTATCTTATCTATTGGCCTGGTCTCTTTCTCCTCAAAGTTGCCCCATTGAAAACAGGACATTAAACAAATGCTCTTACAGAAGTGTAAGTACTTGAGGAGTTAGCTGTTCTTAGCTGTAGAACCATATCTCCAAAACTCAGTTCCAGACGATTTCCTCTTCACTAGGATTATTTTCTAATTTATGTTGCTTCCTTTATTCTATATTTTTAAAGTTTTATTTAGAAAGAATATTGATATATATGTACTTTTTGTTATAAACATGTCTATTATTATATTTCTCTTTTTAAATAAAATTTGATGACAGCATACCATAGTAGTTTTGACTTACAATTTTCTTTTTTTAACATTTATACTATTCTATTCCAATATGCATCTTTAACTTATTACTTTATATAACCTCATATATTTATTTTAAAATGCCTAAAAGAGTTTATATCCATTTCTTTTGTCTACTTTATAATAATAATGCGTTTTCCTTGTGTTATAATAGCACATAAATGTGCTTGCATGTTGTATTTATAATAGCACAGTATTATGTCACTTTCCAATTAATGAGAGATGTTTTTGTTTTTGTGTTTTGAAGTCATAGGACAGTCCAAAACTTACCTGTTTAAAACAGATACTCTAATGCTGAGAGAATGCTCAGTTCTTATTTATATATTTGTTCTTTTTGATCTGATTTTCTGCAACATATTTTTTGCAATGCATTTAAATGAACTTTGTAGAACATATTTATCATTTTCAGTTAATTCAGTTCTTTCATAATCATTTTTTGGGGAAGGATGAGCTAGACAAAACAAACTACTATATTATAACAACAGGCAAAAATGTTCTGAAGACTATAAAATTTTGCTTATTAAGGGAAAGATGTGAAATTAGGGTAGATGTTGTCTACATGGTAGTGTTCTGTCTTTGGTGTGATTGTTGCTTTCTTTCACTCCTTTGTATCACATTTATGGTAAGGTTTCTATTCTCTAGACACATTACCCAGTGTTCTGCACAGAATAATTATTCTCACAATGAATTAGCATTGGGTATGTTTGTCTTAAATTGCTTTTGAGATGTCTTCATAGTTAAAGAACTGTGTGACATTTTGCATCCCCAGTGTATAAATTTATCTTTCACAGCCTTATAAAGGTTCTTGGATGCTTTGAACACCTTTGCAGTTTTTCTTTTCCTTTCATTTTCTTCTTATTTTTGAGATACAGCTTCACAGTGTATCTCAGGCTGGTCTAAAACTTGCTGTGTAGCCCAGGCTATTCTCAAATTCAAGATCTTCTAAGAACTGAGTTTAGTATCATATTATAACATTCCAGAGATTTTTGACTAAGGTCCTTCAGTCATGGTCCTTCATGTTGTTTGTTTTTGATTAATATGAGGTATTCACTCATGTTTATGAGAAAAAAAAAACACCGTAGTGAATGAGATCCCTAAATTCTTCCAGGATTTTTAGATAGATGGATTTACAATTCATAAGTAATAAAGTAGTTGATATTATTTTTTGAAAGAAAGTTACCCATGGTTCCAGTCTTCTTCAGTTGTAGCTCTGCTTATATTGGCTTATTATCCCTCAGGTTGCTGGGGTTACAACCACAAATCCAGTGTCTTGTTTCTGCCTTTGTATTTTAATGATATTGAATATTGTTGCAGTGTCGTCAAGTACTCAGTTTTCATCATCTGTGGTGTCTGTATTGATGTAATCCCAGCAAATTTGATGAATCAATTTCTACTTCAGATGCTTGTCTCCCTTATGCATAAGCTGCTTTTAGCTCTTTTTAAAGTAGGCTTTATAAGCCTCTTGTTTTTCATTAAATAAATGTATATTTGTAATTCTGATTAAATTATTATATTGGCTCTCCTTTTCTTTGTAAAACTTATATAATAGGATTTTGTTGCACATTTATTGATTTTTTTCATTACCACTAGTACACTTTTTCTGCATTAGGGCAAGACAGAACAAACAAACAAAAAGAAAACCTTGCACTTTTCTTTTTTTAAATCACAATAAGATTTTGAATAGAAGAAAAGTGTATATACAACACATAACAAACCAAGCCCATTAAAACAAAAATCTAGAAGATTCCCCTTCTGCGCCTTCTGAAAATTCAGTTGTCAAATAATGCCCTGTCTTCTGTGACCTTTGAGAATTGAGAAACTGTTAACTCCTCACTATTTTATCTATAAACCATGAATTTTTGAGCCATGCATGTTTATCCTGGTATTTAATAAATATACAAGGGTCCAAATACTCAAGATTCTGCACAGATTTACTTCTGCTTATTTCTTTCATTGTAAAATATTCCCTGTAAATAGTGTCTCATTTGGACCTACCAAGCTCTTATTTCCACATTTTTATTGATCCAAGCTGTTGTCCTATGCTTAATCTCTATCATTGTAGTATATATTTGATACAGGAAGTGGCTGTCATTTAGATAAAGAGGGGATGACAATGTTTGTTGGTGGAAGTCTCTGACCTGCCAAGAACTCCCAACTAAACACATTGAGGCTATATTAATTACAAATGCTTGGTCAATCATTCTACTTTTTACTAGCTAACTCTTACATTTAATTTACCACACATTTCTTACCTAAGCTCTGCCACGTGGTTTGGTACCATCTCTCAGTATTCAGTATGGCATGCTCATCTTGCTTCTCCCTGCATCTGCTTGAGGCTCTGTAGACTCCACCCTGGTTCCACCAAATGTTCTCTTAATCTGGCTCTTCTTATCTTTATCCTTTTCCATTGTTGATCTGTCAGCTTCTTTATTAAATCAATCACACTTAACAAATCTTCACATTGTAGAAAAGCATTTTTCCACAGCAAATATTTGTATTATCTCCCTTTTTCCTGCTCTTAAGAACCACAGTTGATGGTGAAGAAAAGAAGGGTAAACATTAGAAAGATTTCTCAAAAAAAAGAAGAAAAGAAAAGAAAGGAAGGAAAGAAGATAGGATGATAGAAAGGGAGGAAGGAAGGAAGGAAGGAAGGAAGGAAGGAAGGAAGGAAGGAAGNNNGAAGGAAGGAAGGAAGGAAGGAAGGAAGGAAGGAAGGAAGGAAGGAAAGAAATCCTTCTAAAGTACATAGGAACACATGAAGACTTCTCAAAAAAACAAATACAAAGGAGTAAACAATTAGATGCAACTAAGCATTCCCTTTCTGGCATTGTACCTGAATGAATGAATACAAATGTGACGTAGGTACAGATAGTGTGGCTTAAATCACAGATAAATTAAAATCAGGACAAGGAGAGCAGTACACATGAATCCCTTGATGATTCTGAGCTCTTTGGAGCACCATGGAACAAGCTGTCTATTCTTGTCCTAGGATCTGTAATGCAGAATCCCTACTATGTTGCCTTGGAAGGCATACATTGGTCTATCACAGCATAGAATACATGAGTAGCCATGTCTTCAAAAGTGCTGCTTTTGTAGGAGCTCTTCTTTCCACCCCGGAGTCTACCAGTGATAAAGGACAATAAAAGAGAGATAATTTCTACAAAACTGAATATTTATTCTAAAGAGACTTCATTTTATTAATGATTACTAAGAATAAGTGAATTTGGATGAGAAATCACTTCATTAGACTGCACACACCACAATGCCATGAACTAAATTATCTTCTCTAGACAGATTTTGGCCTCAAGAGTAAGGATAAATTAAGTTTTATAAAATATTTTCCATATCAGTATGGCTATATGCAAATCATGACCTTTTACATGCAGAATCAAGATATTCTTAAATAAGTTAATTCTATTCAATTTTTCCCTAAGAAACCTAAGTTCAAAATTCTTTCCCACTTTTATATTGTGTTTAGAAATGCATTATTCCTCTCTCCAAGGTAAATAGTATGAGACAAATCAATTCCCAGTAATCTAGATTATTCAATCATAAAATGGTGCATTTAGGAATCCAACTGTGATATGCAATTATCATGAACTTTTGCACAGTTAGGACTGCACTAACTTACAGACACATTGATTAATAAAAGTTCATTTGCAAAGAAAGTTTGTGAACTCAATATTTATTTTTATCTAGAAGTAATTTTGGATGTGGTAGTTCCAGTGTTAAGTCAAAGTAAGAATGTTTTATAATGTTCAATGAGGAACATGCATTAGTTAGCTCTAAGGGCTCAAAGACTCATAACTTTACATTGAATTTCATGATCTATCTAGATTATTAATCTATGCAATATCAAAATATCTAATGGGCACCTAAAAGAGGTACAGTGGATCCCATAGGATCCAAAGAGTTCTGCAGCTTACTTTCAAGCTGCTTGAGGAGAGGTGCAGAAAAAAATGTTTATTCTTCAAGGTAAGCATTGCTTATGCAGATGATAAAGATTGCTTTGCAACTTATGACAAGTTCTAAAAGTAGAGGTGCTGCCTATGTCTAAAGGTCAATTTCCCAGTAAAGAGGTGGCATATGAAAAGTTATTTAATTTCTTTTGTGGGAAAAGTAATAAAGCTCAGTTAGGAAGAATAAAAGTCTTGATGACATAAGAAACACAGACAAGATGGGAGTTACAGGTGCTAGGCTGTTGATGACATCTGCTTGATGGAGATAATGTGGGATATGTAAGTTACACATACTAAGTACCTTTTAAACAGAAAGTAATGGATAGTGTATAGATGCAGTGCTCATGCATGAAATTCTCAATAAAATAAAATAAAAACATTTAAATTAAGCAAACATAATTGGACTAATAATAGTTATAGTTAACTATCCAAAGCTGTTACCAATGGAGAGCAAAGGAATGGAAGATGGTTTTCACTTATTTTCTGATTTTTTTTCTTAAAAGAGCCTAGTGTTTCAACCATAATTGAAATAGGGACACAATCCACACCAGGCATTGTATCATGTCAGACTGTCAATTGGTCACCGTGGTGAGTTCCATGTGTTAGATAATACAATTGAAGATCTTTAGTGAATAACAAATCCTCTCTTTTACACCTCTCCAGTTGCTCATGTGATTTACTTTGGCCAATAATAGTAACTAATAAAATAAAAGAACAATGTTAGTGTTTTTTTTTTGCAATCAGAGTTGCTTTTTCTTTTTTATTGATAATTCTTATAGGGTAGCCTGCTGTAAATGTGTGGTCCAAACGAAAGTTGTTTCCAACCAACATCCATTACCATTTGTTGCAAGAATGCATTTCTACCTTAAATATGCAACCTCACTGAAGGTGTTTGGTAAATCAACTGCTTAAATACACTCATGGGGAAATCGGTGTAACACACACACACAAACACATATGTATATATACGTATATATATATATGTATATATATACATACATACATACACACACATATATAACTCTGTGCAGACAAAATGGTCCCTTTTAAAAGCTTACCTTATAGCATGTAAAGGATGTGGGCTTTTATTTAAGGTAGAAATGCATTCATTATTGTTGTCTGTTGTCCTTGCAGCTGCAGAAAACCCATGTGGAAGCTCGTGGTCCATGGTGCCACTGGCTGTTACAGGCAAGGGCGCTACTGTTGAAATGGTATTGATGACTCCAATTGATAAGTGAGAATGAGAGACGTCCAAAGCTTCTGCAACAACATCGCTATCACCGACCAAGAAAAACAGTCAAGATATGAAGTTATTGTTGAGAGTACTTAAAAATTATCGTAGAGATGCTGAACTGTAGCTCTTCATGGTTGATGATTTCTGGTTGGGGGATAAGGCAGGTGGGAAGGACTCAGTAATCTTTAAGGGGCTGATCATGGGCAGTTTGACCATGCTCTGGTAACTATAAGGGCAACACAAATTGTATTTGGTATATCTTTTCTTGGGCGGGAGGGGGGGTGAAACCACAATGTCTATCACACATGGCAGGGATGTGCACTAATTCAACCTCAATAACATGGTTGCCTAAAAAGAATCTGAAAAGTTACCGTACCAATTAACATGACAATATGGATGGAATAAATCTCAGAAGGCTCCACCCCTAGATCAAGAGCTACATAAAATTAATGGTTGCTGAGACAAAGAATGAATCATCTCCACACCTGAGCCCTTGACAGGCTATCTAATACACATGGGTCCAGTCCTAAGCATATATACATAGAGGCAATATAATAAGAGAACATAAATTTGATAAGGAGTTGGGAAGGATAAGGAAGGAGTAGAAGGGAGGTTGTCAATAACAATATTCATGAAATAAATTTTTAAAAATCCATCACAAAACAATGATTTCTCTATTTCATTTTATTATCATTAAACATAGTTTTTCTGTGTCACTAGGTCATTAGTAGTCTCTTAATCTTTGTAAGGAATTTTAAATGTACATGCTATCAGCTCCACCTTTTAGAATGTCAAGATTTTTAGAGTCAGAAAAAACACAGATGTAAATAGCAGAAGCAGGACATTAGTCTACTTGTCCAAGAGTAAGCCTTATATGTGGGTTTTAGGAAATACAAACATTTCTTGAAATGCTCCTCATTATTTGGAAAGATCGGTAAGAACTTCACCCTGCATTTTGAGTAATATATACCAAACAAGAATGAAACAGCTGTTCTCATAAAATATATGCTATGTTAGTAACTCAAATGAGGCTGTTTATTACAAAACCTTTCTTACCGTCATGCCATTTGTATTTGATATTTTCTGTTACCAGAGATAAACACCCTGACATAGGCAGCTTATAGAAGGAAGGGTTTGTTTGGACTTCGGTATTCAGCAGCACTGTGGAGAAACCATGACTGAAAGAGCAGCTGAGAGTTCCATCTCTAGTCTCAAGCAGAAGGCCCAGAGCATCAACGAATAATGGCACAGGTCTTTAAGCTCTCCAAGCCCACGTCCAATGACACACTTCCTCTAACCAGGCCATAGCTCCTAAGCCTCTGCCAAAGAGAGCCAGCAGCTCGGGATCAGTCTTTCAAATTCTTGAGACTGTGTGTGAGAGAGATGGGATATTTCATTCAAACTCTGGCATAGTCATTACCCTAAAAGCTTAGAACTTATGAATGCAGGAGTAATATAGGGTTAGGGGATGTGGAAGGGTACAGCCATATAGAACTTCATAGCTTAGTGTATTACATTGTGTCAATGAAAACTAATTTGTTTACTTAAATGTATGTAATATGTTTGAGTTATATTTCTGTTTTTGAGTTATATTTCTAACCCACTATTTTATCAATGATTATATTTTTGGGATAACATTTTCCAAGTCAGTGATGATCACTTACAAATTTCCAAACCACTTAGAAAAAACAATTACAATACAGTAAAATCAGATACATTTTTTTCTCTCTTTTACCCTCCTTGGAGCGGCAGAGGGTAATTGTGTTGAAGTCACTTTAAAATTTACACACAGAAAATTATCTTGAGTCCTGAACTGTCTCATCTGCTTTCTAATTTTCTATGAAATGCCTTGTATATTTGTGAATTTATATTAAACCATGGGGGTCTGAAAGATTGCAGGAAAGTTTGCATATGCATCAAATATAAACAATCAACTAATTTAATAAAGGATAATCACTATTTGGATGTTAGTTATTGTGAACGCCACTGCTGTTTCTTAAGTGTACCTAACAGTTTCTTAATTTCACTCTGAAATTACTCTGCTGTGTGCATGGAAGAACTGGTCACATGTGAGGATGTTCTTCTGCTTGCTCCTATGTAAAATCACTTAATTTTGATCTCTTATTATCTTACAGTTTACAGCCTTGGGAAAACTGCTTTTCTTAACAATGCTGTATGTTAATGAAGAGCTAAAATCTCAACTATTCGTAGGCCTTATACTCTATTTATTCAAGTTTGCTACTATAAAATGTATAAAGTGTTATAAATTAATAGCACTGTACAGAGCTAGTCAGGTCAGTTTAATTTTAGAACAAAACTATGCTATCACTGCAACTGTTGTGTAAGTCATTTTGCCAAGGGATGAAAAGAATAATCTAAAACTCCAAGGGGCTGACTTAGAGATTGTGTTTCACCTGAAACATTTAAGTTACAGACACTAAAAATTAACTTTCCTTTATTACAGATTTTTTCATTACATAATTTTTACTCTATAGTACTTAATATTGTTTTCTAGTTTTGAAACAAAAATATTTTTCCATTTTCTTTATTATTATTAGAAATTTCCACCTCCTCCCATTTTCCTCCCTCTCATCCATTCTCCCTCCCCCTCCCTCTCCAGTCCAAAGAGCAGACAGGGTTCCCTGCCCTGTGGGAAGTCCAAGGTTCTCTCCCCTCCATCGAGGTCTAGGAAGGTGAGCATCCA
>LOEQ01004750.1:623-12947 GCA_001685075.1 Bramus lutescens | reverse complement strand
AGAGAGAGAGAGAGAGAGAGAGAGAGAGAGAACACCATTTTCAGACACTGCCTGGAAAGTTGGGACCCAGAGACTGGGTAGCCCAGGTACCCAGAATATAATCAAAAATGACTGGAAAAACATAATCAATGAAATGATTCCTAGCACTATTCTGCTATATTCATAGGTTAGTGGCTAAACCTTCAGAGAGGTTTCCTCCAGCTACTGATGGAAATAGATGTAGATTCATAACCAAACATTAGACAATCCTGCAGGAGAGGGGGAAGAAGGATTGTAGGAACCAGAGGGGTCAAGATCATCACAAGAAAACTCACAGAATCAGTCAACTCACCTGGGCTCATAGGGGCTCACAGAACCTGAATTAACAACCACAGAGCCCTTGTGGGACTGACTAACTAGTCATTCTGCATATATGTTACAGTTGTGTAGCTCGGTCCCTTGTGGGTCTCCTATCAGTGAGAGCAGGGGCTGTCTCTGACTCTTATGCTGCCTTTTGGAGTCCTTGTTTTCATACTGTGCTGTCTTGTCCAGTCTTTAACTTGATATGCCATGTTTGGTTGATATCCATGGGAGGTCTGCCCCCCTCTGAATAGAAATTGAAGAAGAGTGAATGGGGGTTGGGCAGAAGGCAGATGGGGTTGGGAGGGACTAGGAGGAGAGAAAGGAGGGGTTAACAGCAGTCAGGGTATAAAATAAAACAAATAAAATATATATTTAAATATTTAAAAAAGAAACAAACAAATCTTCACAAAATGATGAGAATTATTATAAAAAGCTGAATGGGAAGATCAGATTCAATGAGAGAAATGGATAGTGTAAAAATGAACTGATTTTCAGGAAATGGGGGAATACACAAAGGAAGAGAGAGATAGATGTAGAGTGAAAGAACGAGATATACACAGATGCAGACATTAAAAGGCTTTATGAGATACAAAAAAGTACAGGGTTATGTTTACATTGTTATCAAAACTTGAATTCCCAAAGGAAACAATAACAAAGATGAAATAGCCAGAAATGTTATGCTTGATTATTGTGCATAAATTATGGAAAGCACAGACCCACATGTCAGAAATCCAACTAGAAACTAAGAAAAGTAGGCGTTTACCCTTAGAAATCATCAAGTGACAGGAGAAGGAAGGTATTTCAGCTACCTTGACTACTATCCCACACATGAATTAAAGGACACTTGCAGATAATTTAGAGAACACACACAACAGAATGGAACAAGAGAAGTATTGATTGTGCTGTGGAAAAAAAATCCACCCAATCAAAAAGACAGTGTATAAATTCTCTGTGTGAAGCTACAATCCCTGCCCCACACCTCAGCTAACAATTATATAAAGAAAGACAAAAAATAAGATAGATCACCATCAAAAGAAATTCACTAATGCGTTGCAACAGTACTGTAGGTAAAAAAAAAATGTAGATAAACAGAGCTGTCAATAATGATGAGTAAGGCTGGGAGTGAATGCAAACACACACACGTGTGCAGTAACAGCATAATGTATTCTAGGGTAGTAGGGCAAAGGTAAATGCTGGCAAGAGGTACATGCTTCTGGAATTATATAATCCATTTAATGTATTAAAAAATGACAATCTTGTATATCAACTTGATCAGACTACCAGATATCCAGTAATTGGCTTAAATGTTATTCTAGACATGCTTTAAGAGCTTTTGTTAAGAGATTAGTGTTTGAATCAGAATGAGTGAAGAATTCTCTAGCAACGTGATTTTGCTTCATTCAGCATGTTAAAGCCTGAATAGAACAAAAGGCTGACCAGAGAGGATTTGCTCTCTCAAAGGGACATTTACTATATGACTTTACTGAGGTTTGTACTAGAATCTGCACCTCTCATTCTCATGCCTCTGGATTCACAGTTTGTGTATTACAGATGTTAGCCTTCATTTCTAATGGGCAGAAGTTTGTGAGTGTGTGTGTGTGTGTGTGTGTGTGTACCTGCGTGCATCTGAATGTGTGTCATTATTTTTCCTGGAAATTTTCAGGAAACCTGACATTGTTGTTGCAAGCTACCAGGAAAATTGGTGTCCCCCTCCTTTGGTTTCAGTGTGACTAATGACAAATTTAAGAACACTTACAGAAGAAAGCTTGAGGAAAATTTTATTTGAGTTGGAACGAACACTGCCAGGTCAGCAACACTGTATATCTCGGTAGCATACTGGATGAGGGAGATGAGAGGAGTCAAGCATCCATGATGGTGGAGATGGAAGGTTTAGAGAAAGAGCAGAACCCAAGTATCAGGGAAAGCAAGCTAAGAACAGAGAAAGAAAATAAATGACGTGTCATTGTCTAAGTAATTCAGAAAAGTGGGCAAACTTACAAAACTGCATGACTGCAGTTCTGTAAGCTCCGTGTGAGAGGGTGGATTCTGGGAGGTAAAACTATGTTATCTCATTGGAGCAATCATTGTTCTCCTTTATCCATAGCTTAAGCTGCATCAGATTCCTAAAAGGTGGTCCCTTAGCCAGATGGTAGGTTTGCACAATAGGAATGCTAGGGAACCAACCAGACCAGAGATTTTATTTTCTTAAATAGGAGGAAGCAGCTTTCCTTTAGTAAGCCTTTCTGATGTAGTGATACTATATTCATAAAATATATGTCGCACTTTTTCTGTTTACCCAGAGAAGCTCAATACTTAAATAATTAATTTTATTATGCTCCAGAACCTAATGGTGGAATCCTGTTACTGAAGACACAACATACTTGAATCAAACAACAGGGAGAAATCATGTATAGACATGAAAGCCTTGTCTCTAGTGTCTAGCATTCATAGCAGTGGAAGGTGCTGTACATGCTATAAGATAAGAAAAGGTGTCATTAGTTTTACCCAGTCATGAATCCTGCAATCTATAAAATGACTAACTTGGTAAGATGTATCTACTGGTACATCAAGGGTAAAAATGTTATGGGAGTATCCAGTTAATTATGGATTGATTGAAACACAATTAATGAACATGCAGAAATATATACTGGAGTTCAACGTGAAAATTCCAAAAGCAAAGCAGTCAAGCACTGGGTCTTGCCTCATCCTCAGTCGAAAATGGTGAACCAGCCTCCAGCAATCTCAGAATAAGACGATGACTGAGACCTATCTCCTCCCATTTTATAATCCTCTCTAGTTTTGGGAAGAAAGTTGTGCACCACTGGAATTAAAGGTAAGCACCACTGGGATTAAAAACATGCACCACCCAGTTTCTATGGCAACTAGTGTGGTTACTGGGATTTAAGGTGTGTGTTACTGCTGCCTGGACTGTAAGGCTGACTCATGGGGTTGTTTTCCTCTTTGATCTTCAGGCAGGATTTATTTATGAAATGTCACTACATCTTGCTATTGGATAGGATTGTCAGTTTTACCCAGTCTTGAACTGTACAATCTAGAATAAAGACTAACTTGGTAAAATATATCCACTGGTACATCAAGTGTATAAATGTCCTGGGAGTAACTAATTACTGATTAAACTTAAATCCACTCCATATGATTAAATCCATATCTGCTACTAATATTAGGACAAGAACCTATAGCTATAAATGTTATAGGCTCAGTGGTTCTCAACTTATAAGTAGCAATCCCTTTGGGGATCAATGACCTTCCACAGAGGTCACAGATAACATAACCTACATATCAAATATTTATATTACAGTTCATAACAGTAGCATAACTATAATTAGAAAGTAGCTACAAAAATGATTTTAGGGTTGTGGGTCAGAAGACAGGGCTGTCCACTCGCCCTTTATCTATTGAATATAGTGCTAGAGCTTCTAGCTAGAGCAGTGAAACAACAAAAGATGATCAAGGGATACAAATTGGAAAGAAAGACATCATTTTTTCACTTTTTGCAGATGATATGATAGTTTACCTAAGTGACCCCAAATATTCTACCAGTGACATTATATAGCTGATAAATACCTTGAGTAATGAAGCTGAATACACAATTAACTCAAAAAAGTCTGTAGGTCTTTTATATACAAATGATGAACTAAGAAAGAATCAGAGAAACAAAACCATTTACAATAACCACAGATACTATAAAATATCTTGGTGTAACCCCAACAAAACAAGTGAAAGACCTATTTGACAAGAATTTTAAGCTTTGGCTGGGCGGTGGTGGTGCACACCTTTAATCCCAGCACTTGGGAGGGAGAGGCAGGTGAATCTCTGTGAGTTCAAGTCCAGCCTGGTCTTCAAGAGCTAGTTCCAGGACAGGCTCCAAAGCCACAGAGAAACCCTGACTCAAACAAACAAACAAACAAAATAAAAACAACAACAACAACAAAAAATTATTTTAAGCTTTGAACAATACAACTGGGGAAGAGATAAGAAAACAGAAAGATCTCCCATGTTCATAGATCAAGAACAATAAGTTTAACGTCATAAAGATCACAAACTTAACAAAAGCAATGTATAGATGTAGTGCAATCCCTACCAAAATCCCAATATAACTCTTCGTAGACATCAAAAGAACAATATTCAACTTCATATGGAAATGCAAAAAAATCCAGGATGACCAAAACAAATCTTTAAAATAAAGGAACTTCGGGAGGTATCACCATGCCTGACTTCAAGCTATACTATAACGATATAGTAATAAAAAACAGTTTGGTAATGGCATAAAAACAGACCTGTTGATCAATGGAATCAAATCAAAAGACTCTGACATAAATTCACACACCTGTAAACACCCTCTTTTTGATAAAGAATTAAAAAATACAACAGAAAAATAAGAGCATCTTCAACAAATGATGCTGGTATAACTGGAAGGCAGCATCTAGAAGAATATAAGCAGATCCATATATATTAGCCTGCAAAAAACTCAAGTCCAAATGGATTGAAGATGTCTACAAAAATCCACGGGGGCTGAAAGAAGAAGGCAAAAGTAGCCTTGAACACATTGGTTCAAGAAACTATTTCCTGATTATAACATCAGCAGCACAGATACTGAGATTGATAATAAATGGGACCTCCTGAAACTGGAAAGATTCTGTAAGACAAAGGACACTGTCAATAAGACAAAACAGAAGACTACAGAATGGGAAAAGGTCTTCAACAACCCCACATCAGACAGAGGGCTGATCTCCAAAGTATATAAAAACTCAGAAAACTCGACACCAAAGTACCAAATAATTTAATTTAAAAATGGGGTACAGATCTAAACTTAAAAATTTTTAACAGAAGAATTTTAAATGGCTAAGATATGCTTGAATTATTCAAAATTCTTAGCTATCAGAGAAATGCAAGTCAAAATGACTCTCAGATACCATTTTAAACCTGTCAGAATGGCTAAGGTCAAAAACACTAATGACAGGCTATATTAGAGAGGATGTCGAGTAAGGGAAACACTCCTCCATTGCTGGTGGGAGTGCACACTTGTATAACCACTTTGGAAATCAGTATGGCAGTTTCTCAAAAAAATTGGGAGTCACACTACCTCAATACCCAACAATGCCCATGGATAATCAATTAAACCACAAAGACACTTACTTAATTATGTTTATAGTGTCATTATTTGTAATAGCAAGAACCTGGAAACAACCTAGATGCCCCTCAACTAAAGAATGGAAAAAAATGTGGTGCATCTTCAATTGAGTATTATTCAGTGAAAAAAATGTCATCATGAAATTTGCATGCAAATGGATGGAACTAGAAAAAAATCATCCTAAGTGAGATAACCCAGACCCATCAAGAATTTGTATATATATTTACACACACAGAAACAAACACACATACCACGTTAGACTCTAAGAGGGAAACGTGAATCTCACTGGGAAGAGGAAATAGATGAGATGTCCTGAGTAAATTGTTTAATAGTTACAAAATACAAATTAATAGTCATCTGCAATAATTAAATTAAACTGACCTAGGTCTTCTAGGATAGTAGTGACAGTTGATAACTGTTTTGTTATATGTAATTTTACTAAGTTATAGTCAAAGCCTTCCTTTTTGTTTAAACAGAAAAGTGGAAATGTTGTAGGAGGTTCTTCTGTTCATGTGTTGCTTTCATTGGTTGAATAAATAAAGAAACTGATTTGGGCCTGATAGGGCAGAACTTAGGTAGGCAGAGAAGACAGAGCTGAATGCTGGGAAGAAGGCCAGAGTGAGAGATGCCAGGGATCTTCTGGCTGAGATGGACACTGGTTAGAATCTTGCCAGTAAGCCGCAGTCATGTGGCAATACACAGCCTAATAGAAATGGGATAAATTAAGATGTAAAAATTAGCCAATAAGAAACTAGAGCTAATGGACCAAGCAGTGTTTTAATTAATACAGTTTCTGTGTGGTTATTTTGGGGCCAAGCTAGCCAGGAGGCAAGGATGAAACAAAGGGTCTCACTCCTTGTAACAATCAAAGGATACATCAAAAGAGCCACATAAATGGTTCCATAAAGTCACTGCTTCCCTTGAAAATGTATAAGCCAAACCTTCAGTGACTCTGATTCTTTCAACATTCTTTTTGTTTTGTTTTGTTTTTGCGACAGGGTTTCTTTGTTTAGCCCTGGCCATCCTTGTCATTGTATAGATCAGGTTGGTCTCCAACTCGGAGATCCACCTGCTTCTGTCCCCCAAGTACTAATATTAAAGATGTGCACCACCACTGCCTGGCTTTTTGAACAATTCTATCTTTCAAGCATTCACAATAGCTCACTTCTTTTTGAGAACTCTATGACTTTTCCACTCCAAAGTTGCAAAATCCTTCCGTAATCCTCCCTTCAAAACTACATGTACTAGAAAATAACATCCCACTGTTTAGCACCAATTTGTGGTCAAGTTCTTTAGAGGGACAGAATGAATAGAATGAAATACATACATACATATATACTTACATGTATACATACACACATATTTATTATTAAATAACCTTTAAGTAAAGTAGTGATGACAATTGTTTTCAACTGAGTTGTTGAGAATACTTTAGTTCCTGGAAAGCTGCTGATTCTTAGTCACTGATGGGAACCTGGAAATGCTGATTCTGCTCTCAGCAAAGAAGAATAGCAACATTGACTGGACAAACCAATCTGGGAGCAGAATGGAAGGTAGACTAGGCAGAAGTACTGAGGAAGTTAGAAAAGAGTAAATGATTTTCCTACTGAAATAAACATTTTGTTTTGGAAAGCTACCAGAAGATATTGCCCAATCTTGGGGTGGATCAAGACTCCTCAATTAGATGATGAGGACAAGTTTTTAGGTGAGAGTTCCAACTCAGGTGATTCCAATTTGTAGTAAGATGACATTAAATGCAACCATCACATATACCCACCCAATACAGTAACAGCATGCATGGCCTTATGTCTTTCCTAAAAGTCTATCAGCAAAAAAGTTCCACAACTATAAAAATATATTAAATATAGAGAAAATAAAATATAAAGCTGATAAAATTATTTGACTCTTATTTTAAGCATAATGTCATTGACATAAAAACAGTTTAAAATAAATGGCAAACATACAGTGTCCTTCTATTGTTCCTTGTATACATGTCCATTACAGATAAACATAAGTGATGAATTTCAAATTTCCCTGGGGAAAGATTTTTAAAGCAAAACTGTGACAATAGCCATATTTATCCCTGAGGAGATGAAATGTTTGAGAAAGAGAGCAATGATCTAGTTAGAGAAATATAATTAGGGTGTATAGGATACTGATAAAGATTTTCCAGCATTCAGAAAAATTGTTCTCTCTCTCTCTCTCTCTCTCTCTCTCTTTCTATATATGTGTGTGTGTGTGCGCGCGCACGTGCGTGTGTGTGTGGTGTATGTCTGTTATGTACCTACTGCATATGCCCTTAGGACTCTAGCCTTATGCCTTTGCCAACTCCTCATTGTAAGACTTTTCACTGTTCCCTATTAATATTTTTTTTAACTTAAGCTGTGTTCTTTGCCAATTGGCTTGGCCAACCCGAGGCCAGGATGTTTACTATCAGCAACACATTCGACAAGACTGAGGTAAAGCGAAGGGACGAGGTCTTTAGCCTCTACACCCTCTGGTTAGGTAATTCTCTATTTCTCTGCTTTTCTCCACCACTAACAGTTATTCTCAATAAACTCTGCCCTTTCCCTAATTATTTTGATGATCTTCATTTTTCTCTTACTTCAAATCTGGGTTTTCTTTTTGTAACTTTCATGAATTAAAGAAAGGTAGTGAAAGGGACATCATCCTCTCAGAAGACTTCCATACAGTGATTGATCAGCTGTTTGGTGACATCTTTAGACATGTAGAGGCACCATATAAGAGATATAATGACTGAAGAAGTCCTGTTTATAATTTATGTGGAATTGGTACATCAAATCAAAAGGGTTTTACACATACTCTTGAAAATTGATGTAGCATTTAAGTTCAATGAAAGTACATTTTCCAATGGCTGTGGTTTAAGCTTGGATAGCCAAACTTTGAAATGTATAAATTATAGAAGAAATCAGCATAATTTTCTTTTCCTCTTGTTAGAGAGAGACACTTTCTCTTCATACTTAATCTGTTGTAATTGTTTGCTTGCTTATTTTTTTTAGAAGCCTCCTGTGTCTCACTACTGTGGATCCCTGGCATTGAAAAAGTGGATCCTAACTAAGACTTGCTTAAAAATGAAACATGATTTCAGTCCGCACAAAGAACTAACTGAAAGATACGATACAGCTGTCATCATGAGCTAGTCTTTTAAGGAAGTTTATCACACTAGAAGAGGAGAGCACCTCTCTGCATCTCACTCACCATCTTACATGTAGCAATTCCCTGTACTACAAGTCAGAACTACAGCTGATATTAGAGCATACCAATCCATGACAGGCTAATCCACAGTGAGGCCATGAATAGACGCAAACAGCCACACCCACCCCCCNCCCACACACACATACAGCTTTTCCAATAATTCATGAATAAACACAAGCTCAACTCACATAGAGTGGAGTTATTTCTTTAAACATTTATGAATCAGAGGCTGGGGAGTAGCTTTTCTGCATGATACCAAAAGATAATGTTCCTATTATGTAGTATGCAAAGTGTATCTTGTAGATATGCCATACATTTGAAGTTATCATTATTATTGGTCCCTTTTCATCAGGAGTGATAAAGCCAGAAAAAGAATATAAGATCATATGATTTTATTATTTTACAAAATATGTTTTTATTAAACCACTACATTTTAAAAGACAACACTTTTTTAAATTGTCATAAAATAAATAAATGTTCAGAAGAACATTAGAGTTTTAATTAATTTTTGACTGTGTATTTTGGAAAAAACCTCAAAGAAAATTCAGAATAACAATGACTTCATCTTTGTGAATGGATCACATCTGGGAATTTTTTAGAGTAGAGAGATGTAATTTATATTATCTTCAGATAATTTAGATATCAAATGAGAGGTAGCTCTCACCTAATAAACCATATCTTCTAATATCTCACATTTTGCCAAATAAGGAAAATGCAGAATAAATATTTCACCTCTTACCTACAATTGAAAGGTCAAAGTGCTTCTCTTCTCAGTACTAAAGTTAACCACTTTACTTAATTGTTTTACTTGCAGTAAAGCATTTGGTGTGATCAAAGTTTATTAACTCTGGAGTATATTTTGAAATGAAAACACTATTACAAATATTTACAATTCAGTGAAATATCTTATTACATAAACTTTGAAAACTTATGTAGCATTAAGTCCATTGTAAGTACATTTTCCTATGGCTGTGGTTTAAACTTTGACAGCCAGTCTTTGAAATGTATAAATTATAGAAGAAATCAGCATAGTTTTCTTTTCCTGGGAAATAGAGCAGTTAATATTCAACATGAAATTTCTAATCTTTAAATACATTATAATCTAACTGCTTAGGATAATTTTTACTTTAATACCTTAAGAGTTTTCAAAGCCTGAAGGATGGGATTATTAAGATGGAATTTTAATGTCAAAATTATCGGAGAACAGAAAGTATTGCTAGTGTTCATAAAAATTGTATTCAATTCCTGCATGATTTGTTCAAATAAGAGAAGAGAATATATTTTATTATAGCAGTAAGTAACACAAAATTTGATCAGAAGCCTGGAGGTCACTGCCATGTAAGTGTGATAAGTCTAAGAGATTAGACAATTTAACAAGTGAATTTACTTTAATATATAAATGCACATGATGAGATAGACATAAAATATAGTCACAAAGTAATTAAAGAAATTGAAATTTTTCGATTAAAAAGCAATACAATGTAGAATTTGAAAGTAAATTGTAAAAATAAATATGAATTATTATTATTACTTATGACACATAATCCAAAATTACAGGAAATATTTCTCAATTCTCATATTTTTGAAATAACTGAAAACTAACATATGTTTAAAGTTTTTATGCTAAAAGCCTATTGTATTTACTGACTTTTGCTAGTGTTCTGATTAATCTATAATATTGAATTTGCTTCGAAGACCAACTAATATACACAGAAATAACAAGATAGCATTTAACTTACTATTTTAGGCAATTGTTTCAAAGCAAATACATGTTTTGTAGTGCTTTGTATAATCATGCTTGTCAGTTTCTTAAGGAGGATTATCCCAATAGCAATGCAGACTTCCTCTTCTACATTGTCGAATACCTAAAATGATGTGTTCATGCATAACCATGTGGAACTATTAATAGAAACTATAATAAGCAATCAATAGTCATTCAAACTTACAATTATAATTTTTATTCCACTGATGTGGTAGAGGTACAAACTTGTCTTTTGTATGGGTCTTAAGAAACAAAAGCTCAGTGGGTATACTTAGATCTGTGCGCATTTGTAATTTATGAGTGTTCTTTTATAGTCATGTAGGATATAAATATAGAGCTACATTTTCCCTTTTCCCCAGTGCAACATAATTATAACTTGTAACATGTAAATATTTATGAATTCACAGGATGTTCGCTAGGAGAATGTTATACTTGCAGATCTGTCTAGTAGTTTTAGAGTTCAGATCTTATTATTAGGCTTGATGTACTGCAAAAAGTAAAAATACAATGTTATTAATTTGACTTTTCTAGAAAACATGCCATCTGTTGATTCTGTTGAGATGTGAGGATTATCTCAACATCATTTATAGTTAGAGACAGACATTACAACATTGTTTGGAAATCTTTACCACTTTTCTTTTATAGAAGTCAATGGATTAGAGAAATTCTGAATTTTCATTGATAAAATGTTCTAATATTTATACAACAGGGCTTCAAATCGATAGTACCACAGAGGCCATCTAGACTTTACTAATTTATTGACAGTGACTGAATTGAACTATAACTGAAAGAATTCTAAGGCCACCTGAAAGCCAGTGAGGAAGAACTTTGGTGAATTGAGATGCTATGTTATATCCCAGAAAAGGAAATCAAGCTGAATATTTGAGACCCCACAGGTAATATAAGAGATGCTGAGAGTTGATCAGGAAAATTCTCAAGCTCTAAAGTACTCCATAGAATTACCTGGCTCAAGTACAGCATGCAAAAATATTTAAATTTTTGAAGAAAGGTATCTATTTTGTTTAGACATTTTTCATTTTCAAAAGAATAGCCACTCATTACTCTATGTTCTTACTGTAGGTAGCATTATTTAAGGTAGCATTATTCTTTTCTCTTACCAATTCCAGATTTTTAATATTTTGCTCATCCAATAAACCCAAATAACATATTTTTCATGATTTCCTTTGTTTATCATGAACTCACTCAGCATTTTATCTTGACCAGGTTATTTTAAATCATCATTACTATTTTTTATAGATGAAACAAAAGAATAAGAACTTGAATATTCAGCTCAAAGTATGAGAGTATCACATTCAGTCATTTTTGTAATGATAGTTAGATTAGAGTAGTTTTGTTACTTGAAGTTTTACTAAATGATATTGCCATCTGTTGAAGATAAGGAATGACTTCTAATTTTACTTCTGATATTTAATGTTTAGTTTAAAGTGTCCAATAAGCTGCTCACTGGAAAAGCTATTAAGTTACGGAAAAAAAAAACTCCTAAAGTGGAAAGAAAAAGGAAAGGCTGTACAAATGGTATATACTTCTAGTGTCCATATTTTAACCAGACAGACTACTTTGGTTTTGCCATCAACAGCACTAGTGATCTACTCCTTTCTTCACAGCAGCATGAGGTATAAAGGGAAGACACAATCTTCACAGTAGCTTGAGGCATCATGGGAAGACACTTTCTTCAGAGTAACAAGAGTTATCATGGGAAGACACTATCTTTTTATTATTGTTAAAAATTTCCACCTCCTCCCCTCCTCCCATTTCCCTCCCCCTCCCCATTCCCCTTCCTCTCCAGTCCAAAGAGCACTCAGGGTTCCCTGCCCTGTGGGAAGTCCAAGGT